>JAYJMH010020583.1:0-19709 GCA_036873815.1 Phacellophora camtschatica
CACGTGATGAGAATTTTGGCGGTTCAGATGATAGGCGCCAAAAAGACTAAGTGAACAATTTGGCGGCGATGGAATCTAACTGCTTGTTCAAATTTGGCTTCAAATCTTCGAAATCTACGAAATGTTGTTCATTCGAAAATCTACGAAATGTTGTTCATTAAAGTGGAAATTTGTAGTGGAAATTTTGCAATGAGAATATGAATAACCCATTTTACCTTTGGTTACTCATCTTATATATACATTTTAATTGTACGCATCTGATTTTAATGTGAATTTTAAATAGATTATAATCGTGTCTGCATTCGTTTTTAGAATGCGTCAGATCTTTTAACGATATGAATATTGGTAATAATGATATTTATCTCATTCTCGTGCAAAATCAATTTAATGCTTTGTCTACCTAAAAAAATTTCAGCTGAGGCAAGGAACCTTTTGCTTTTCATTTACAAGATGGGTTGTTTAAATTTTGAAAATAACCAATCCATTTGCAGTATTTGCAATCATGTGATAACACTGTGTGTTGTGATTGGCTGATCTCAAATGTAAACACACTCGTCGTTGGATCTACTGGAAAATTATCCTCTGCTTGCAGTCGATTGTTACGATTTCATGAAAAGAAATTATTTGAATTGTATTTCTGTACATATTGTATATATGTGCAATGATTCTCGCACAAACTCGTGCTCAGGGATATTTTAAATCTTAAAATGTACACCTGGTACGAAACCCCAGGAGGGGTATATGACATATTTCGGGAATGGGTATGTGCTTCTTATATGAGTGTTTTGGGGGCCGCAAAATCTCCATAAAAGTGGGCACCGTATGTCGTGAAAAGTCAGTGATATGGGTACTTTTTGAAGATATTTTCTTATGATAGTGGGTTCCAAGGTAAAATTTTAGCTCTTGGAACTGGGTAGTTCTCTGAAAACTGAACGGCATAACCCGTCAGATGGCAATTCTTGTATGTTTGGTACCCAGCAGACCAAACTCAATTTTCTGATTGTTCATTGGCTTAAATAAAAGCATGTTAGTATTTTTTGTCAAGTTAGTATTTTTTGGCTCTTTTGAGGCAGAATGTTTTCTCGAGAAGGTGCTTTCCAAGTATTTGGTAATTCCATTAAAAATCATATCAACACAAGCGAATGCAAAAATTTCATTATCATTTAGATTTTGGCAAACATGGTATCAAATATTGAGTTGAAGCCTCTTACATCAAATTCAAATAAAAACATAATCATTAAAACTAAGGCTCCTCCGTAGCAGTCTTACAAACGTGGGATATTTTTTTTGCCACCCAGTTGTTCTGCTTAGGCTTGTTGCACGGTCACAGTATCGCTCCTCCCCAACGTCATATGTTCTGCTCAATTTTTCGTTTAGTTTATCAGGAAGAGTTTTTACACGAAGGAGCTATATTGTGTAAATTTAACTTAAAATTTATAACAAATACATTTTTTGCTTGATTTGAAACCTGAGTGAACAAAATAAGTTACCAAGAATGTTTTGGGCTCTTATTTCGGGTGATTCGGACAGTTAAAGCTGACTTTATATGTAAATGAACGTTTCAGGTAGTTTCATTTTTATTTTTTGTTGGCTTAATGACATCGTCGTTTTTGCTCGAAGACTTTTCACCAAGATGCTTGAATATTTTATAGTAATCTTTTCGAAACACTTCTCGACTTCTTGGTTTCATATATTCGTACAATACCACATACGTCCAATCTAACGGCATTTCGAAATAATAAATTCTCCAAATGTCCGCCAACGGCCTAAGGAATTCGCTTCTAATGAGCTTGCCAATAAAGCCCATTCTCGAATAATGTCTCATGACCCAGTTGTCTGTTTTAGTTGCTTCAATGTCTTGCTTAATCTTGTTGTAGAATTCACTACTGCTCTCAACATCATCTTCGAGTTGAAGATAATATTGACCTAAGCTATAAGAATAATAAGCCAAAAAGGCGTAGTCCAAACTTTGCTTGCCTCGCCATCTCATTCGTTTGTCCGAATCTCTAAATGTCTGAGGTAGATTTTCAAGAGTCTGGTAAAATCTCCCAGGAGCATAGATCAAATCAATCATGCCGTTTTCGATGTATTTTGAGAATTGTTCTTGCATTTGATTTAAGATCCATGACCGTTTTTCTTTTTCATTATCTGCGCAAAATATGACGATCTTTATTTCGTCCTTGTTTTTGTCCGATAAGTTGTTTAAATGCATTTTCAATGATTTTACAAGGTAGTTTATTACTTGTCCATCGACAGTGCGTTTGATTGTTGAGATTCCAATGGTGAGGTACGCTAGGAAAAACATAAATTGTTGTTTGATACTCGTTTTTTATTCCGGCTGAGTAAAAATGTTTCTATTCCCTATTCCGGGTGAATCCTAGCTATCAAATGAAAAATATATTTCGGATATTTAACAGGGGGTCGAACAGATCCCTTTTCCATTAAATTTATGATTTCTTCCTTCTCCCTCCAGATTTATTTTCTCTCTTGAACCCCCTTTTGTTAGCCCTTTTTCTGATTTTAAACTTTGTTTTTGCCTATTTTTCCTGAAAGCATACTTTCATTCATGATCATTTCAAGTTTCTCTCTTCTCCCTTCAATTTTTCCTCTTTTCTCTTGCAAAGTTGTAAAGTTTCTTCTGGGCCATTCCCCTTTCTCCCTTCGTCGTTCCACCTCCTAATTTAAAGATGCTAATTTAATTTATCAGTAACATGTAAACTGGGATAAGAAACGTTTTTCCAGTAAAACTGTCATCATTTTTATGTTGAAATAAAGAATTATTTGGATTTTCAGCCACTAAGAAAATCTAAGGTGTCCAGGTATCCGCGATTTATTCCAGTTTATGCTTTGCTATTGAGTTTATTTAAAAAAATTAATTTTGTATATTAAGATTTATATGGTGAGAACAGAAGCTAAATCCACTAGGCAAATACAACGAATGTAACAAAAAAAATAATTAAAAACTAGGTTATGGAAGTGCAATCCAAGTTTGATCTAAATTTAATTATATCATTTACATATTATATGGAGGGCTCGAAAAAGTTGCAGTCTTCAATGCAAGGAATGGGAATATGAGTAGATCAGTGGTGCTTAAATCTTTATTGAAACAGTAAGTTTATTTCAAGGGAGCCTACATTGTATAAATTGGTTTACCAAGTGCAGTTGGTTTCCATTTGTGATTTTGTGGCCTAAGCTAGGCAGCTTTACTTGGGTCGCGAAGAATACGTGTATGATGTTATGTTATCTTTAGATGTATTCCCGATGCTACGAAGGAATAAATTATAGCACACGGATATTCAATATCTATAGCACACGGATATTCAAAAGCACCCAGTTGGTTCCCTGCGATCGTCTCCAAAAACCGTTGATATGATATCAGAGGTTGTTCAGTTTATTTTGTCAACCAAGGTATAAAAATTTAAGTTGAAGTTCCTTTCATAGGATACAATCAGAAATGGAAATATGGCATGTATAAAAAGCTTGTCCACAATTGCTTTGCAAATGTGTAGCTTTTTTGGGATACCGGGCATATATATAAATATAATAGACGATATCTTGCTTACTTTTTTTTCTCGTGACATTTGATGGTTTTACTAAAATGACTTCTCTACGTCTGATAGGTTTTCCAAATCGATCAAGGCAGATTATGTCTCCTTTATCATGATTTTTAATGCCTCTTGCTTTCATTTTTGGGGAAGTTGATTTTTTTGGCTGACCAGAATCAGTTTCCGCAACTGAAAAAAACAACAACACACTTTACAAAAGGAATAAATTTATTTCAAAACATTCAAAATTCACTTTATTTAAAACGGGATTAGACTTGCTACAAGTCTAATTCTTTCTTGTTGGGGGAGCGGGAATTATACATAAAACAGAACAGTAAAAAACAAGGGAACATTAAAAAATGGGGGCGTGAGAACTGTCCCCCACAGTTCCCACTGCTTAACTGCTGCTTTTTACTGTACTTTTTACTGTTTAACCGAACTGTTGTTTTTTTCCCCAAGGGAGTACTCTGGTATAACTTAAGATAGGGGTGCTCAGGTTACTTTTCTGGGTCTAAAATTTGGGGGAAATTTTTTTTTTTGGGGTTATTTATTTGCACAATTATCTTTTTGGGTTCATGATATTCTAGATTACTTTTTTGTGTCTAAAATACGAGTAAAATTCAGACGATAAAACATGTTTAACGTTTATAATCATCATAAAAAGTATCTAATCTGTAATACTATCCACTCTAACAACTAATACTATCCACTCTTTGAGGAAAAATATAGAATCCGCACACGGCATACTTCTGTTTGAAAAACAAAAGATTTTCGTCTTTGAAGAACATTTTGGAATCCGCAGACGGCAGATTTTAGAACTTCTATATTTCAAGAATGATTATCAAATTTCTCTGCGAAGTAAAATTAATCTTACGCTGATTCTGGTTGTCTAAATACGTTTTTAAATGTGAAAAGATAATTTAAAAAAGAATCGACTAAATGCCGAATAAACTTACAATGCGAAACAATATTGTAGCATGTAAACATTACCATCAGCAAGAGCAACATATGGAAAAATATCTTTGCACAAAAAATTTTACTGCTATTTTTTATGAAATGCATTTTTGCGGATTAAATCTATTCATGCCTTGGTCAGTGCAAAGTTTGTGTGTGAAGAAAAAAAAGTTGCAAGAAAACGATATTGCTTGTAAGAATGTTGTAATATTCGTGGCCCATTTTGCCAAGCAACGACATGCACTGGTAAAAATGTATGCCTTGCACGTCTGGCTCATATTATGATTCAGACACGGACAAACAGTTTAAATTGAAAAAATGAATGAACAAACTGATGGACACGCATCCTGGAGTACGTAGGAAGCAATAAATTTTCTTTGGAGGGGTACGGACAGAATATTTGCCGACAGAAAGGGTGCTAGTTTACGAGGCCCCCCGCTAGGCACTATCGTGCACGCAATAATGCCAATTTTTATTGCAATTCACGCCATCAAGCCATAAAAAATATATTTCACGTTCACGCGGGACAAGAAGCATGACGATTTTGCGCTAAGCCCCTAGAAAGCCCCACATACTTGCTCCGACATTATTTCAGTCGTAGAAAACATCCTTCCTCATTTTGCAATTTAATGTTCTACAAATGTAATCGGATTTTTCAAACGTTTGCAATTAAAATGCGCTCCTGAAGAAAATACATGAAACCATTAAATGACTGGACTGACATCTTGCTTTTAGAATTTTTTGCAATTACTTTCATTCGAGACAAAAATATATAAAGTACACTGTTTATTTTAACGAGACGGACGTTTAAAAATTGTAAGAAATCAATTTGGGTAAAACCATGGTTAGCAAACAGGTTGGAGACAAGCGCATTTGGCAGTATATTTGCAGAATTATGGCTGCATGACGAAGGAGAGTTTCGTAAATATTTACGTATGAACACGGAGATCTACCAGGTAAAGTAAACATATGATTTTAAATTGTATTAAATTTAATTAAATTTAATTAATATGATTATCACATTACTCAAAAAATATATTTTTGTAGTTCATCGATTCCAGCCTTCTTGTTGATGTATATGCGCCACATGTGGAAGCCCTGCTTCACTTCAGATATTTCTGCTCATAAATTGTCAACTGCTAAAAATTCTAAATTTTTGATGTACTATTTTCTTTCAGGAGTTGCTGGAAAAGGTGCGCCCTCTTGTTACCAAGAAAACAACAAACAACAATCTTGTTTTGAGCAAAATGTGATGATATACCTTCTAGGTAGGTTAAACATCAAAGTGATGGAAGATATTCAAGTGATAGAAGGTAACAAAATTCTAAGATCTAAGATTGCTGGAATGGATGTCGAGGCCTATTTTTGGTTTCTATATTACATTAATCAAACAAAGAAATGACAGAAAACATTGACTTTTTCAGCAAATTTAAAAATTTGAGACAATTAGAATGACTTTCGTGACCAAATATTGGTTTCTAGAGTTGCTTTACGAAATTTTGAAATTTAAGTTTGCCAGAATGACTGGCGTAGCTACTTTTAGTTCAAAAGTACATTTTTAGCCCATGATGGAAATGAGACAAAAACAGAGATTTTCCTGAGATGTAAGATCTCTATATTGGCTGTGGCTGTCACGGCATATTTTCAATTTTCATCAATAGCGAAAAATTTGATGAGAAACTTTTTAAATCTAAGATTTCTAGAATGTCCTAGGATGGCTGTTGTAGTTTACTTTTTAGTTCTTGGTAAAAACGAAAGCTGTCACGAGACAAAAGAGATTTTCGTTTTTCCGAAAGGTTTAAGATTTCTAAATATTTCTTCCGACAAAGGGGCTAGCCACATCCGATGGGGTGTAGCCTCTCCTATCCATCCTGCCCCCTTGATTGAACAAAGTTGGACATAAACGTTCGCCTCGTCTTAAGAAAAATACCAAGTCAGCAAATATTCCCACTGTTCTCCATTGCTTAGCTCAACCCTCATTTCAAGGGATGCTCATTTCAAGAAAACTTTTTAGTTAACCAGACGAATAATTCGGTTTTTAGCTTCTACAATTTGATTTGTGCTACAAAAGTTGTCTCCTAATTTTTTGCTGCATGATTACAAATCGCTTTTTGGCATTCGGTTGTACCCAATTAAGCAACTGATGTTATTGTTACGAAATTCAACCTTCCTGGCAATCTACTGTATGACTGTAGGTTTATTTAGTTTCTGGTCTGCATTTTCGCAATGCCAACCACTGCGAAGGAGACTACGGAAAAAGCGGGAAAGAAAACAAATTCAATACTGCTCAATATTGCTCTCTTCCTCACTAACTTGTAATATTCGTTGATCTAATTTGTATTATTTGTTGATAAAGTTGGCGTAAATTAGCGTAGCTGCTATTTGAAAGCAAACTGTAAACAAATTGATAATAATAAATAAACTTAGCTGCTCATTTTTTAATTTCAAAACGCTTCACGAGGCAATGGCTTTTCACGTATTCACGCATGAAATTATAGAGTTTCACGTACTAACGCTTTAAATAGTGGCTTTTCACGCTGCGCGTACATTCCGTCAATCACGCTTTCACGCAAAGATTATCGGCTTTTCGCGCAATCACGTGCGGGAAAAAGCTTCACAACTCATCACGCCAAACCTATAGGAGGCCCCCTTTACGGCGAATTATCTTGGTGTGTTCTAATATCTTTTTTTTTTTAAACTTTAACGACATTTGTTCAAGCGTCAACAAAACATTGTTTACTTTACCCGCGTCAATGATTGAACTTAGCGGAAAAGTTCTTTTTACGTCACGAAAAACAAACTATCAAAGATGGAAAATTTCGGTATCTACCCAAAAAAATCTTGCTTATGCCGCTGCGCACCTATCAAATTTACTGTTCAGTTCCTGAATTAAGCAACTGATGTTATTGTTACGAAATTCAACCTTCCTGGCAATCTACTGTATGACTGTAGGTATATTTAGTTTCTGGTCTGCATTTTCGCAATGCCAACCACTGCGAAGGAGACTACGGAAAAAGCGGGAAAGAAAACAAATTCAATTCATTCGTTCAAACACAGTTACACAGAAAAGGCAGAAAGGAGAACATAAGAACTGACAGTGAATTGACAAGAAGAACGAGAAACAACACACAGGATAGAGGGCAGAAAAGAAAGGAAAGGGGGGAAACTGAAAAGAGTCTGACAACTTTTTGATGGGAGATGAAAAAGACAATGATTGGTTCTTTTGCCATCCAAAGGTGAAGTATGTTAATTTGTGACCGTTGTCAGTTCCCAACGCATCAAGGGCACTTGAGTTTCCTCACCAGGACAAGATGCACATTGATTGAGGACAAGATTCACATTCAGAATAAATGGTCTCTCCCCCCCCCCTCGTAAAACACGATTTTTGTCTCCAAATGCAATTTACAACTAACTACATTCACTAGGCTACAATGTGGGCTAATTTCAAATTTTTTACCTCAGGAGGCTGGTCAGTCAGTGGTCACCACAACTTCAACAATTATTGTGCACCCCTCTCTGAACTGCACCTTTAGCTTATTGCATCTGGAAATAAATGGTCCCCTCTCCCTCCACAAAACATATTGTTTTTCTCGAAGTGCAATTTACAACTAGCTACATATGGCTACAATTTGGGATAATTTCAAATTTATATCTTATGGGGCTGCTGGCCACCACAATAACTACTCACTTTACTATACAAACACAGGTGATGGTGATACTGAACAAAAATGTTCCCCACATTGATGAATGCTTGTCGCATCCCCAGTCTGTGAACACTTGTCACATCCCCAGTCTGGAAACTTTGTTCTGCGAAGAACTTTGGTTAGCATTTCAGCAAGAAAACAATAGAAGAACAAAAGTAATAAACAATGCTCATGCATACACTTTGGTGAGCTGTGCACAAAGTTTCCTATCTGGGTCATGTTGTCGATTAGGAAAAATTTACAGAAGAAACATCTTGTGCAAAAATGAGAATAATTTAACAACATTTGAAGCCTCAAATTCTCAAAATTTTAAGAATATTGAGCCTCTGCAAAAATCTGGTTCTTATAAAGAAAGAGTGTAAATAAATTTATAATCAAACCAAAATTTTTTATTCTGTTGTTTTTTAGATAAGACTTACAATTTGATTTTTTTAAGCATTACATCATATGAACTTTATCACTAGAAGGCAAAGACTTAGGGGGCTCAGAGGCTGAAGCCCCTAAAAAAATTGAGGGTTGCTCAGCCTCATCAGGGAGCTGGCAAATAGTACTATATTTTTTATTATGATAGTGATACTTAACAAGATTGTATTTTGAGCCTCCAAAGAAGTAAAATTGTCCAGAAAACCAAAATCTTTCCTTGGGTCTTTGTCCCCTAGACCCACACCAGGGTCTGGCCTTGGACCTGCTATGGGTTTACACTGGCCCCCAACCATTGATAGGGGAGCAACCTTCTGGATGACAAGTCTTTTGAGCCCCCTTGGCCAAAATAAAAGTTTGTGCATATGTGCAACATAAGGCACACTGTCAAAAATTGATTTTTCCATGGAGGTTATTGAGTTGTAGATCCAAAAAAGAAGCAAAAAGCTGTTAAGGAAAAGTTTGTAATTCGTATTAGAGTACATTTGTGAGAATGTCATCACTACTTTTCAATGAATTCGAATCTATTTTCCGTCCAATACCAAACCCCCCTCACCCTCATATATGATGTTATGCATAAAGAATTAATGGAGATCTTGGTAGGTGGTGCCAACAGCCTAAATTGTAGGTAGTACACACAACCATTGGTTCTTAATTCTTTTATTTTGTTCATTTTCAATTAGCATTGTATTCAGATGCAATAAGAGGGCTGTTTAATAATTAATAAATATCGGGTGCACCATCATTGCCAAAGATGAATTGATCTCTGCAGTCTAGATGAATTGCATTGTGGATGGTCAATGATAAACTGCATTTGTTCTCTTCTAAATTCTATTTATATGCCAGGATGCAAAGCATATGGTACTTTTTGCCATCTTGGGTGCACAAAAAGCTTCAATTCCAGATAAAGGTGCACAAAATTATTGGTTTCTACTGTTTTATTTAATGTTTTGTACAGCCTTTACAATTGAATAAATTTTTCCCCAAATTAGGTTCATGAACTGAAGAGTTGTGGTATCAAAGATGAGGTTCTTATCAAAAATGCAATGACTGTTTATATTCATTTAATAGAAGGTAATCAAATATCTTAGGGGTGGTTCAACAATTTCAAAGGTGTGCAAAAAGCACCCAAGACCCCCTTCCCCCCAAAAATGTCTACCAGAAAATATTGATGCCTGAAGACTGAATTGCAAAAGTCATTTCGAAAGGAGAAAATGTTCATATTTGGCTTATTTCATAGGGATCAGGAAGAGAAAAATATTAACTTTTTTTATATGTTTTTCCATGTTTGTTCAAATTTGTCGAACAGAGTGTATGTTGCGATAGGTGTGCGTCACGGAAGAGAGGTCACAATAGGAAAGGTAGAATTTAGCAGCCATGGATTATGAGCACTCGATGTGATGTGACGTCAATATTTTCCATAAAATAAAAAAAGGGTGCATAAAGAATTTTCCCCTCCTCCCAGCATGCACTTCATACGTTTGTGAAAATGTGAAAATATTAGAACTTAGACCCTTTTAAAACTGTAAACAAGAGATGACATTAGTTTCATATTTGTGCCAAATTTTCAATTGCTAACTAATACAGGACAACTTTGAATATGTTAGAATTTCCGTAATTCTTCTAATAATGTAGTCTCAAAGAATTACCGTAAATGAATCTTAAAGCACACTCTTTATTTTAGCTATCAATGCCTGCCACGTCCCAATTCGCTCTTTGAGAGGCCAACTATAATTGACGAAGGCCAACTATCTAACACAACTTCGAAGAAAAACAAAGTTTGAATGGAACAAGCAATAACCGTATTTCTCCTAAAATTTAGACTATTCTGAAAACTGCGAATTACGAAAACGTTTTAACATAAACGTTGAAATTCGTAAATTTAGTTCAAGAATCTATAATGTTTAAAATTGTTGAATAAACATTTTTAGAGATGGTAACATCTACATTAACCAAAGAACTATTGTTATCCTTTACTTAAAAATTAAGGAATTAATTAACAATTAAACCTTCTCACTTAGTTTTTCTTTTTTTCTTAGTAAGTCATTGGTTTGATGTAAAAATTCATCCATTTTCACACAGGAATACCATTTTGGTCAGTGGAATCAAAGAGAAAGAGGTATATGAGAAAAGCAAAACTCAAAATCATGTTTTCCAAGTCGAAATTACGTCATCATTTGTTCGGGTTCTAAACGTATAGACAGTTTTTAAAATTAATTTGATTCTTTTTTCACCTCAGCTGGAAATAATCAAAGGCCGCAACTTCATTTTGAGTCATATATAATGATATATATACACATATATCGGATGGGCCAAAAAAACATAAACCGCTAAGCTGACTAATTTTTATATAAAGTTTTTTATAAAGAATTCAACCTAAGAGACATCTTCATTAAAAATATCTCGACGTATTCTGCTTTCATCTCTGAGTAATTAGACTTTTGCAGTCACAAATACTGCTGTTTTCAAGCAATTTTCAAACGCAATCCCGTCAGCGAATAAGGGAAAAATTATTTTGGAAAATTATTCAGAGTGTAAGCAAATATCCTCGAAGAAAATATCCCTTGATGCCCTAATTTGATGACAAGACCTGCGAATAGCACTGATTCGAATCCTCAAAAGACTACTCAATATGGGAATCGTTGAAAAATCTATGGTATGCGTCTGAGAACAATATTCACTGCGTGACGTGTTAAAGTGTGAATTTGAGTCCTTGCCCCAGCGAGAAATTGGAAGAGCTATAGATGGAAGGATGTGTTGAAGAGGATTAATCACATTCTCCTGGTTGAAAAATTTTATTCCTTGCTCTTTCTGCTTTTTTATGTTTGTTTGTTCATATCGTTACAGCAGTATTTGTGACTGCAAATGTTTGAAGTCTGACTACCCTGAGATGGAAAGGAAAACCGTTGAGATATTCCTACACCAGGCGTTTTTTATGTCGACATTCGTTTGGTATAAATTTATACCAATAAGATACCTCAGGAAAATATTGGGCTATATATTATATGTAGTTTATTAATTTTTTTATGTTTGTTTTTATTTCAAAAGGGTCAAGTTTGCCAAATGTTTATGCCAATTAGTGATACTGCATCATTTACTCCATCAAGGTAATTTTTAGAAGATTTTAATGTGTTACTTTAGTTTTTGCGAACTTTTTATCTTTCGAGCATTAAAAGGTTAATCTTTTGAATCGTTAGTAGTTGTATTTTGTTAAACTAAAGCCTGAAAATTGTTTAATAAGATTTAGAGGTCATTGCTTTAAGCCCAAGGGGGGTTCATTAAAAGTTTATCACTACATATGATGGGGAAGTTCATCTGAAAATATCAAATATCATCCAAAAGTAGCAGCTGAAAATTTATTTTACCCGAAAGTATCAAATACATGACCTTGGAAATTAGCAGATGCGATACTCCTTGACATTAATTTGTCAAAGTTATAATGTAATTACATTTCAAACCATTATTTGCTTACTTGAATGCACTTTTTTATAGGTTTACATCTGACATGCATCGAATGAACCCCATTGTATCGAAAAAGTATATTTTGAAAATCCGCTACCAGAAGATCAGGACAAGTAATGAGTCCATACCTAAAAATATCGGATGAACGCCCCCGTATATTAAATTTCGTTTGTCCCCCTGGGGTTTTAAGTAACCAGATACAGTAGACATCCAAGTTTTATAGTTTAGCCATAGCAATTATATGATTTGGATGATTTTGTTTTCTAGCGCCAATGCAAACCCTATTCTATTTAATGTCGAATGAAAGAGAAAGGAATAAAAGATAATATTTTCTTGTTTTCTCTTCCACAGTGGTGCAACTGCATTACATGAAAAATAGACCTAAAACTTGCACGGATAACAACCTTCTGTAAATGTAATAAGGGAGTTGTGTGATATACAAGAATTAAAATGTTTTCTTTATTTTTAAGTTTAACAGAGATTATCAAAGATAAGAAATTTCAAGAAATTACTACCAATGAAAGGTTTGTGAATTAAAAAAAGGTTTTATTTAACTATACTGGGGGACTCTGGGTGACCCAAAAAAAGTTCCGACGTTTGAAAAATCACCAAAGTTTAATTTCGGTATAAATTTCAAAATTTTGTTTTTCTGCTAACGTCAGAAGAACCAAGTTAATTTTAGAAGCTGTCGTTATCATGGCAACTTTGATGAATGATTAAGTAATTTCGACTTGAAAATCCTAATTTTAAGCTATATTTTTCAAAAGCTTTGTAATTTAAATTTAAAAATTATCTTTTAAAAGCTTTTAATGCGGAAAATGCTATATTTGCATCATATTTATAACGTTTCTAACGATATGAAATGATGGCAATTTGTAATATCGTGATTTTTTTCTTTCTCCTAACAACTTATATTCTATGCATCAAAATCAGGTATCTTTTTAAACCAGCAAAATTACATTGTTTCTAATGTGCTGGTGAAATATTTAACATTGGTACAGTTAATTTAACCCTTTTTGCACATGTCAACGTAAAAATAAGCTTGATTTTTAACAGACTCGGAGTTTGGTAATTTTTCAAACGTCAGAAGGTTTTTTTGAGTCTCTCGATATATACATATATATACAGCCAGTAATTTAGTGCCACTAAAATACAAGGGGGCTCCAATATAAAAATAACCCGAAATAATACCAAAAAGTAAAATTCAGTCGTCTGTGGGCATTAATAAAAGGGGCTGAGCCCCCTTAGGCCCCTAGCTCTACAACACTGTATACAGCTCTTAATTGTTATTATTATTGCCTGTTATCTCAAACATTTGCTTTTTCAAACAAATTTTCATAAGACACCGTTTTATTTTTTTTTAAAGAAACACATTGCCCTTAGCTGGTACATTCTCCATCTCAAACAGAGCTTAATTTCCCTTGAGAGTTCGAGAGAGTGGATGGCAACTGTAATTATTATTCGTGTTTGTCATATGCAAATCTTACATCAGGCAAGAAAGTTACAGGTGTCATTATTTGCACAACATTAAGTGAAATAGTCTTTACATTGTAGCATGTGGTGTTTATTTTACATTACTTTCAACGTTGCAAAATGAGTGTAAGTTTTACAATCACAAATTTCAAGCTGTTATTTTCCACATTCATTTTTTTTAGTAATTGCAAAATTTCTTTCAGTTTGACAATTGCAGTTGTTGGGGCAGACTCAAAAATTGTGTTTTATAAATTATCTGATGGTTTAGTTCCACCATGTAATTCGTTTTAAACTCTGCATATAAACGTAAGTTTATTTGTTTATTGTAGATTCGATACACTCGTACGTGTCTAAATTTGGCATAAATTATGTAACTAAGCTGAACCATAGTAATAGAAAAACGATGGTTTAGATTCAGAACGAATAGGAGTACAAGGTTGGAAAATGCACCCCAAAAGGCGATTTAGCAAGATAAATTGCTTTATTTGTAACCCTTGTATTATATTTTCGCAACGTCAAATGTCCTTTGTAGACTAGGTCTTCTCGTTGTCGCTACAATGAAGCCAATTTCCTCTTTTTCTCGGAATCTTGAAAAAGACGATGAAAAAAAATCAATTCCACGTTGCAGATTTGAAAAGCACAACGTTCTGATGCCCCATGAGAACAACACAAGTGTATTGTTTAAATTTTAAATTCAAGTGTTATACATTAGTTTGAAATATCATGAATGACATACAAATGTTCCTAGAGAAAAGGGTGCTCTCTTCTCGTTAGTTTAACAACTGCTTTGAGAGTTCCTCCTTTAAGAAATTCCGCTGTATGCAAATCAGTTTGCCAACAATTACTATCAAATTTATTTGTATTACTTGTAATGTTAATGGTATCTACTATCTGTATCTACTTGTAATGTTAATATTACTTGTATGTTATTCAAGTATGTATTTGTATGTAGCTGGAATTTAAAAAAATTAAACTGAAATTGAAACTGAAACTGAAATAATGTACGGCAGCATTTAGATTTTATTTCGGTCGCTAGTTGGTTCGTTTGTATTTTGAAAATAGCCAATCATTCGCGGTTTTCATCCTCATGTAATAAAATATCTGTGATGTCATTGGTTAATCGCACAATGTAAGCAAACCCAAAGCTGGATCAAACACAAAATTATCTCATGCTGTGACATTATCATCATCATCAGTGTATGGTAAAAAATGATAGAGATGCTAGCTGAAAATCATGATTGAACTGTGTGTAAGCCAAACATTTTTAGAAGCAGCTGTTCTGGATTTGATAAAACTAAATCAATCTGCACATATAAATGCCATTCAGGTAATTAACGAGTTTCTACAACTTGGTAAAACCATCTAAATACCGGAAAAGTCTAGGAATATTTGTCTGTTTTATAAATAAGACAAAAAACAAATCTCAAACGTTTATGTAACAGTGTTGTTTGTTTTGCAAAAGCCTTGCGGAAGAAATAAAGCAAAGCTTAAATGATCTCAGTAATCTAACCTGAACCCATCGATAATTAGGTAAATCTGCTCCATTCCCGTCATTTGGCTTTATCTTTCCTTTTGAGTCTTCATCCTCGTCATCGTCATCCTTGATGTCCTGAAAAACCACAACAATAAAAACTGCAAATCCCATTCGACAAAAAAATATCAAACAAGAAAAGATTATGCAAGAATATTTTAAAACTATGTCAAAAATAGGACATTTTTAACATAACAAGGAGATATTAAAAATAAAATATCATGCAAGAAAACTATACAAGAAAATATATACCAAATTCGTCTGAACAAAATGTATAACTATACTTCAACATCTAATAACTATTATAAGTTTAAATATATTTCAATATTTCAACAAATTCATTTTCAATAGTTCAATGTAATTTAAATGCATTTTTAAGTTAAAAGGAGAGACGTTTATTGGAGACCAAGCCTTTATTAGAAGAAATAAGGCATCAGGCAATGCAGCAAAAGTCAACACCAAAAAACGGTTTTTTCAAGGTCATGTTCTGTTATTTCGTAAAATCTTGACAAATTATCAGCACTTGAGCCTTGTGAATTTCCTCTGATTTAAACACTGTGACATTATCTTGCATTTCATTGTAATCATTTGTAGCAAGGGGTAGCCCCAAAAAAGAATGATAGGCAAGACAGATATTTCCCTTCCCAATCCCGAAAAGGACCTTTTTTACTTTTTACGGTTCCACTTGCTGACGCTTACGCCAACGCTTTGAAGAATACAAAAGTTCTGTCATTGGTTCCCATACAAAAGAGCTAGATGCTGAGAAACCTGACAACTAGGAGAAGCAGTTCAAAATATTGCAAAAATGCAGAGGAAATGTGTGGATTACTTGATATATGAAATGCTCTTGAGCAAACAAATAATTTACTTACTTTGGCACAAAAATTTAAACGCAAAATCCTTTTTAAAATTTTTGCACTCCTTTCAGGTTTGGTGCACATTTTATCACTATTGTTTCAATATCTCTGTTTATACCAGCAATTTGCTTTTTGTTGTTGTTGTTACCTTATTTTAATTCGATTTTCATATCTAGTTATACAGATATATTACATATATACATACATACATACATACAACTAATCTGAGTCGAATCTACTAATAAATGAAAAGAGATAACTTAGGAAATTAATACGTAAATACATAAGCTAAATATTAAAACTATGTGGACATACTAAATGGGCATAATCTACAGGATATCTTTCAATCAGATTAGCTTAAAAATGAAGTTGGGGTGGCATCAAAACATTGCTCAACAATTAACTTATTATTGCTAAGTTTCATCTTAAAATGCTATTAGAAAAATATGCTAATTCGTACTTTAAAAAAAAATTATTATTCGATTGTGGAACTTTTTCATCTACCCAACCAATTTATTTTCAGTGCCACCCCTGCACTAAAATAATGAACAGTCCCTGGGAGCACACAAATATCCCCTTCAGACAGTTAAAATATTTTAGAGAATATTACCACTAATTTTTCTTCTGTATTTGTTGAATTGTCATCTTTCACTGCAGTTTCTTCTATTTTGTTTTCATTTAAGATTTTTTGTGCTTCTTCATCAGTAATCTCTTCAATTTTTGGTTCATTTTCTTTCTTCGCTTGCTCTTCTTTCTTTTTCATTTGTCGTTTTCTCATTTCTTCTTTATCCTTCTCAGCCTCCTCTTTTCTCTAAAATAAAAAACATACTGATCAAAGTAAGATTCATAACAAATGTTAAACATAATATATATCATTCAGTGCCGTCAGAAGCTGTTCCAGATTTAGGGCTTATTGTTTTAAGAACCTCCCCCTGCTTCTGATGGTACTGTCATTAATATATATAATGACCATATATCATATATAGTCATTAAGGGTTCAATCCTGAATTAAACAATATTACCATCAATAAACAGAGTAAAATGTCATGTTTTCCAAGGTAACTACAGATTGAATTTTTAATTATTTTATTTTACATACACATCATTTTTATCAGAGACCAATTTATATAAGAAGCCAGTACTAGAACTGTTGGAAAGTTAAGAAAATTTCAATGCTCAGTTTTAATTATATAATTAGAAAAATTCTAATTATAGTTACACACTAAGTGCCACATGAAATTTTCCTCAGTTTAAGGTATGAAAGTATATTTCTGCTATCATACCTTTCAAGAAACTGAAGAAACTTTTTTTTAAAAACTCTCAATGCTAAATTTGTGTAAAATCACAAAACTTTCAATAATAAAGTTTCTTATGAAAAAATAAAAATCCAAGTGTGAAAAGATTAAAAATCTTTAATGATAGCAACAGAAAAGCTATCCTTTGTAACTTATAAACTTACTAATTAACTAAAAATATAACCATCATGTATACCTTCAATGCTTTGCCTTCATGCTCCTTTACAATCTTTGTAACAAGCTAAATTAAGTAAAAATAATATAAAGATATGCGCAATTAAAAGAATAATTTTTCTACAAAAAAGTAGCATTGCAAACACATGTTAACAGTTGATTTCCAAAATTTACAGAAATATAAACACAGCTAACATAAATTATTTTTTTCGCACAAACCTTTATTCCTGTCCCTTTTTCAGCTCCAGTGAAGAAGTCTGTTTTTCTTTGCAAAAACCCAAAAAATGTATGCAGCAGCTAAACAAGAAAAATTGGGAATAAGCAAATTTGAGTTTATTTTGTCATCTGTGAAATAAACAGCTTACTTTAAGCTAGAAATCAAATCAGTCATCCTAAAATAAAATTTTGTGCATGCAACAAGTTTGCCCACACATAAAATTTCATTTCATTTTTATGTGGAAAAGCCCACTTGAGCAACAAGTTCCTAAAAATTTTGTGGTAAGGGGATAAGACCTAAATCAGAAGCTCAGGTCTATTGTTTTCAGTTGCTTTCCTGATCGACGGACAGTTGACTACATTCATTTTTCAATTGTCTTTATTTACTACCAATAAATTCATACAGCAAGGCACTCTTCATTAGATTCAAAGAATCTTTAAAATATTTTATTAGATCTGGAGAAATTAGTCAGATCTTAAGAAATATATACTTGTGATATCAAGACCCAGAGATCATATACCAGTGTGTTATTGTTAAATTCAGTACCGTCTGAGCCAGGAGGCTGTAGCCCAATAACCCAAGAACAATGGTGATTCAAGACATTTGATTAATTAAACCTTTGTTCACTATTGTTCTGAGAACAATAGCCCCCATATCAGTAATTTCCAATGGCACTAAAATCTATGTTTTAAAACACTCCACAGATCTGTCAAGCATAACATGCTCTGGCCTCAGACTGGATAATGATTGAATTTTTTTAACATACTTTTCACCAAGACCTTGGGTGTGCAAAATGTTAAAATTCAATGTGTCAAGTGTCAAAAAATCTTTCAATTCTCTCAGTTGCACCTTCCTAATGGGAAATTTGGAAATTTAAATTAGATTATGCAAACTATATATGCAATATATGTTATGATAATTTGCAAGTGCAGTGTTGTTAAATTTGGCTCCAATAATTAGCCTAATTTACTGATTAGGAGGGGGTAAAAATGGGACATCCTTTGGGGGCCCTGCTGAAAACATTCAGCACCTGCTTCAGTCCCCTGGAGGAGGTGTCATCTCGGGTAGTGAAACCTGTGACAAAAAACTCATTGATCATTCTGATGATCTGATGGCCCCAAACAAATCATTCAATTTATTCAGCAATAAATTATAATTCATATTATAAAAATATATTTATAATAAATTAGTAGATCAATTTGAAATAATCTATCTTGAAACTTTGTATCTCTCTGCTTCAATTTTGCATCCACCTCTACCTTATGGTATACATACCGGTAACCGGTTACCTGGGTATCTTTTTACAGTTTTTATTCTTACCAGAAATAATTATTATATATATATATCTTAAACTTACTTCTTGAATTCCACCTTCGTGTTGCTGTGCCATTCCGAGAAGCATTCCGTCAAATCTTTCTTCATTTGAGTTAGCCATTGTAGACCAGTTGTTGTCTTTACTTCCTTCTCTTTTGCAGCAAGTTGAAAAAGAAATATCACACTTTTTAAGCTGTAATTTTAAAACAGCCTCGCTTCCGCTTCGTTTAAAATCCTCCAGAAATTTCTAAATGTGTTGTTGCAGTTGTTACTTAAAGTTCCACTGAAGTGGATCACAAAATTTTTATTTTTTTCAAAATTCTTTATAACCTTATAATTTTTTACTAATAAAAACAAATTAATGAAGTGACATCAAAGAGAAATATCGACACTTGACTTGACTTTGTGACAGCATGCACGAGACCCCAAGGGGGAATACTTTAGCAAATTTGGATGGGGCGCGGGCTCTCTATTTATTTAGGATTTGAAATTCCGAGATACTTCGTATTTTTTTTTTGCTTTTTTCGATTTAGAAAAAGGCGAGCAATTTCTGGGTTTAAAATCCTGAATTTTTTTTTTTTGGATTATTAAATTTCTAAATTGTCATTTAAATTATTAAATGACAATCTATCAGTTGATGTTGTTTTGTGTATTCTATCACAACAACGCCAAATTTCATGAAATTTGTTGTGTCGTTCACTGTCGTTTTTGGGGGGTGGTAAGGAGGGGGGGGTCCAGATCGCGGATCACGAAACAAATTTCA
>JAYJMH010020594.1:0-19707 GCA_036873815.1 Phacellophora camtschatica
AAATCAAATCAAATCAAATCAAATCAAATCAAATCAAATCAAATCAAATCAAATCAAATCAAATCAAATCAAATCATACAGGTGCTTTCTGTTAACAAAATTGATGTTGGTTTGGTTATTGGGCCCCTAACTGACCTAACTTGCATTCGGTTAACAGAAAACAAAGTAAAATTCAAAAATAAAAGAAAGCAGATAAATAAAGACATATATATATTATATATAAATAGAATACATTATCACATATTCTTCTGAATCAATTTTTAGTTTTACTTTTAGGTAGAGTAAGAAAGAAGTAAAAGAATAAGATTTTTAATTATTTTCTCTTATGCGTGGAGATTCATTAATTTAGATAAATTAATGATTAGAATGCTGACAAAAAACATCATCATCATATCAACATAAAATGACTTTTTTATTACGTAATTTTTCAACTGTTTTCGTTTAAAAACTTAAGTTGACAAGCACAAGCTACCTTGTAAGATCTGTTTTTTCTTTTCCCCATTTCTATCCTTAGTTTCTTTTTTGGTGTCTTGTCTGTTGTGTGTGCAAATGAATCATGAATGTTCTGTTCACATGGTCTGTTGTTGTTGCTGCTATAGTTGATACCATTATTGAATTGCCTCTTTATCGTTTATATTTCCTCATTGACAACGAACGAGGTTCTGTTTTCTGGAAGTGGAGAAGAAGTGGACCCTCAGCTCATTTCGACTACCTCAAATTTCAATCGAGAGACACAGCCAGCAAAGAAGACAAATAACGGCGTGGATTGACTGGCAAATAATTTGAAATGGTATTATTACATTTATTTCCCGTTTGTGTGTGTGCTTGTGTTTTCTCAGTCGAATCGTTCTTTTCTTCTACTTCATTTGCTCCTGCGCAGCTGCGTGCGGCCTTAAAAATGGGCGTGGCCCCAAATTACGTTCGCCTCCAGTTGAGTCCAAATTACGTTCGCCTCCATTGTCGCCAAATCTAATAACTTTTAAACCGAAAATTCCACATTTTGTTTTAGCAATTTCCTACTTTGCAATCAATCAAATTAAAAAAAAATCTGCAAAATTACTGAAACAAATAACTAAAACAAATAACACTATCAAAACATACAATATTGTGTTCCTCTCCTAATAAATAGACAGGCGTTTCCTTGTTTATTTCATTTTGCACAGCACATTCGCATGATAAACTTTCAAATATTAGTGCACCATGTTGGAAACTTTGTATTGCGCACTGAATATACTATTCGTTGTGCGTTTGAGATTTTGGTGCGCAAATATGACATTTTTGGTGCGCGATGCGCATTATGTCAGTCAATTTCAATAGGCATGTGCTCATTTGGTGTACATCTAAAAATGGAAAATATAATGTTACTGAATGTGATTCAACACAAAAGAGGCTTTGGCCTACCACATGCAACTTTCGACAACATGCAAATTTGGTGCACAATGGAAATGTAAAGTTGGTGCGCAAAAATTTCTTACATTTACTTGATTCGGTGCGCAGTTAGCAAAGTTTCCAACCTGGTTAGTGCACATCAGTTTTTGGCTCAGCATTGAAATCAATGGTCTGTACCGAAAACAACTGAAAAAGATGGATTTGTGATCAAATGCAATTTATTTGAATTATTTTTGTGCAATATTGCAAGCAAAAATAGCTATTTGAAGGTTCAGATCCATTGTTTTCAGTTGTTTCCGCCAACGGTTCATATCCTCAGTTTGAATGTTGAGTCAGACTGCATGCAGAAACTTTAGACAATTTTGCTAAAGATGGCAACAAGGGATTTGAGAATTCTTTAGGGATTTGAGAAGAGAATGCACTGAATTTTATGAAAAAGTTGAGATTTGATCACAATTTTCAGCAATTTTTGTTGCTACTATGTGACCCAAAACGTTTCCACAAATTAAATTGTATTAAATATATTAATTTTATTAAATAAAATATTATATTTAATGTTGATTATATTTTTAAAAAAATATTCCTCAAAGTATGGAAGGCTACAAATCTTAAATTTTGCTCAACCCAATGCCAGAAGGACAAATTTAGAATTTGGGATGTCTTCCAGTCATCTGTGACCATGTTTATTGAAAATTAAAACTGCCCCAATCTACAAGCTTTCAAGTCAATTAAAACACAACCATTTATTCTGTTCCACATTTTGACATTAAAACTGCTTCAATGGTGACAAGAATTTGAGAAATTGCGAGTCAAGAATTTGAAAAGATTTACTGATCTATTTTCAATTCCTTTTCGTTAGTTTTTTCAAATTTATAATTTATAATGCTTCTTGGTTTTTGTGTCAAAATTCCGTTCTACTTCAAGCCAAAAAGCAAAAGCAAAAAGTTAAAGCTGTAGGGGAAAGCTTTGAAATAATATATGATCAAGTTTGTAGCACCACTGTGATTGGAGTTTGTTTTGTTAGTAAAGACAAAGATTGTGTAAAAGTTGAGAAGCTTCTCAAGAATTTTGTGAGCGGCTGGCATATCCTCATTTCATAAAGAGCCCTGTTCTTCCGTTCTTTGTTGTTGTTGCTGCAACTTCAGACAGGGTCACCTGGTATCAATCCAAATTGCTGTCACTTCAGGTAGTGTGAGAGTTCACCAGTTTGTCAGTAGTGATGAAAACGACGATTGTAATAAGTCTACGTTAAGTTTCCATAGCTGCCATGAAGTATTTATTGTGAATTAGTTATGTTTTTACTCCAACTCTTAGATGAATTTTTACTGGATACAAAAATGCTTTGAATCTATGCATACAAAATATCGTTAAATTTGTTTGCATGTATTTTAGACTTCTTCAAACATGTCTCCTCAGGAGGAGCAGGAAAAGTTACTGGAAGAGGCTGTCCAAGTTGTGAAAACTCAGTCATTTCAAATGAAAAGATGTCTTGTAAGTTTTATTCAATAAAGTTATGTTGTACTCTAACTTTTGTTATAAATCACCAGCGATTTGCTATTACAGTCAACATTTTTTCTTGACAACTGGTGTTGTATACGATTCCCTGGTGTTACATACTGTAAATTCTCAAATTAGTTTCCCCCTGGAATAAAGCTTTTGCAAGTTGACACTATGTTTGTATGGGAGAGATAAAACAAAACGAAACGAAACGAAACGAAACGAAACGAAACGAAACGAAACGAAAAGAAATGAAAAATTATTTCTTGTCCTTTCATTTCTTGTTGTTTCTTTTCTTTTTATTTCGTTTTGTTTTGTTTCTTCATGATTCTTTCACGTAAATTTTGTCACAATGTGCAATTCCATAATCTGATATTATCTATTTCGAATCATAAAAATAAAAACGATTGTGTAAACCTTTTCCGTCATACTTTGAAAATTGTTTAATTGAGCACTCAAGGAATAGTTTTGACAATTTATCGACAAGAACGAAAGCTACTGTTGCACTAAATAGAGGAAAAGCTGATAAGAGAAGACGGTGTCAAGAGTTAGGAAGGCTTTCAATATTAAAAACAATCTTCACCAACGGATTAGTATTGCAAATACAGAATCGGTAATCTCAGATTTGGAAGAAGCAAAACGGTAAAAATCGTTTCTTGTTGTTTATTTTCTGTTTGTTTTCCTTCGTTTCGTACGAAAGTGGCAAGAAACTTTCAAACAGTTTCGTTTCGTTTCGTTTTGCTTCGTTTCATTTGGTTTCTTTTCGTTTTGTAACAAAGGAACAGGAAATGTTTGAAAGTTTCTTGCTGTTACTCTTCGTTTTTTTAAATTTTGTTTCTTGCCCATTTCTTGAATGTGTGACTAACGAAAGATCTGTACTGCACATCCATTCTTTGGTGAAAAATTAGAGCTGTTTAAAATACTTTGCAAGATGCTTGTACTGTATTTTGATGTAAAATTTATGCAAGTTTCCATTGCTGCCGACAATTCTTTCGTGAATTGCGTTAAAAAGAATTTTGAATTTAAATTTTTATGTCCAGATGTGCTTTGTTGTTGTTTAATGATGTACATAGTAGCTGTTAGAATACATTTTTATTTGAGCAACGATAAAATGTGGCAAATTTTAGAAGATTTTTTTATTGCTTTGGTGAACACCAGATTGAAATAAAATTTTCTGAATGAATACTGTAGGCGATCCCCGCCGTTAAATAAGTAGATATTTTGGTTTAGCCTCATTGTTTATCAAACCATTCTATTGTTCTTCTAAATGTTCTCTTAAAGATTTTGAGCCTCAAAATTTGCAGTTTCTGGCAAGCGGGGACCCAATGCATTGTTTGTTTTATTCTTTCAGGACAAAACAAAAGTAATGGATGCCTTGAAGCATGCTTCAAACATGCTTGGAGAGTTGAGAACTTCACTTCTCTCACCAAAGAGCTATTATGAGCTTTGTATCTTTTAAAAATGATATCTATTTTATTTAGAAATTTGAAACAGACAGAGAAGATATTTCAGACAGAGAGAACAGGAGCGTAGTGACGTACCAATTTTAGGGGGGGGTGTGCTTCCTTGGTTTGAAAATTGCGTTCTTTAAATATTGCATTTTATCCATTGTTCTCTACGATTTTGACACAGCCATACCCCCACTAGCTACGCCTCTGAGAGAAAAGACAATTTGCATAAAATGTAACCATGGTTTTATGGTACCATAAATACCGTTGTATAAGTCTTATACGAGGACAGTATTTTAATATTTTAGCTTACAGAAACAAATTTACGTCATTTTGAAGGGTGTTTTCCCGTTTCAAAAAAAATCTTTTTGTTAATTTTTGCACCCCTTGTATCAGTCGAGTGTTCTTTTTGAAATGTCAAGTCTCACCTCAAATGATATTTAGTAGGCCTCAACACCAAATGTTAGCTCTCAAAACCGGTGCATAAATATACATCAGTATTGACGATATTAAAATTGTTTAGGTTGAAATGATTTTCTGAAGAGATTAATAGACTTAAATGTTTAATGTTGTTTTCGGGTACGGTCATGTGTATTTTATCTTGACTTTTCAAAAAAGATATGAGTGTCAGTGATGAACTAGCTCATTTAGAGTTGTATTTGCTGGACGAGTTTTCAAAGGGTCGAAAAGTAAATGATCTTTATGAATTGGTTCAGTATGCTGGGAATATTATCCCGAGGCTGTAAGTAAATTAATTTACATCTGTTAGAATGTGTTAGAATTTTGGAGCAAGCATAAAATAAATCATTTTGTTCAAACATAATATTTAAAAAACTTCCATCGTTTCATAATTAATTAAAATCATTTTGTTCAAACATAATTTAAAAGAAATATTTCTTGCTACTACCTATAGTTTCATAATAAATCTGGATATCAGTATAATGACGATAATTTCCATTCTTCCCATAGTAGAGGCAGATGTAGATGGCACAGAAATTTCTCATTATATATATATCTTAATTAAAAATTTCTTATTATATTTCTCAGCATTGTTAAATTGTGTTTGGAATATTTTCGGAGTGTCCATTACATTCTAGGTACCTTTTGATAACAGTTGGCATTGTCTATATCAAATCAGGAGAAGTATCCAAAAAGGACGTCATGAAAGATCTTGTTGAAATGTGTAGGGGTGTGCAACATCCTCTGAGAGGATTGTTTTTGAGGAATTTCCTTCTTCAATCCACAAGAGGCCAACTGCCTGATGCTGAAGAGAGTGCGAAGTAGGTTTTCATTGCTGTTGTTGTTTTTTGATTAATGATTTATATATTTAATAAAACTAAACTTTGTTTGTATTTTATTTTGACTTTCATGTTTACTCATATTATCGTTTGTTTGTAATAATATCTTATTGCTGAAATTGATATTAATTAAATTAAATTTCATTAATATTAAGTGAGAGTGGAGGCAACATCAAAGACTCGATTGAATTTATTTTGCTGAATTTTGCGGAGATGAACAAATTGTGGGTAAGAATGCAGCACCAAGGACATTCAAGAGACAGGGAAAAGAGAGAAAGAGAGAGACAGGAATTGCGGATTCTTGTTGGTACAAATCTTGTTCGACTTAGTCAACTTGAAGGAATTGACATGGAGATGTATAAGAAGGTATTTTTATCTTTAATATTTAATAAAAAGTATAAATTTTTAATCTCCAGGAAATTGTTTGCTTTAATTTTTTTTTGGAATTCATTCATATTTATTAATATTCAGTGCCGGAATTTATTTTCTGGAAAATATAAATTTCTTATTTATGCAAGAGAAATATTGGAAAATAATGCCTTCAGAAAGCTGTTGATGATTTAAAGTTTTTTTATCGTTCTTATTTTTATTTTATTTTTTCTTATCTTATCTCATCATATTTTATATTTTATATTTTATATTTTATATATTTTTTTATATTTTATATTTTATCATTTTTATCTTATGTTTTATATTTGATACATTTTTTTATATTTCTATTTTTATCTTGAATATATAATTACTATTTATCATGATTATGTAAGGTTTTTGAGAAATCTCGAAGACTTTATTTCATTGCGAAAACCATAAAAAAAATACCAAAATACCACATTTCTATAAAATAGCCTATAAAGACACCAAATTTCTAAGAACTGGAAATATTACTAAAATATCGAGTGGACCGAGAAAAAGTTCAACTGTTTGCTTGTATCGAACAGAATTTGCAGAATATCCCAGCATTAAATTTGCAGAATAGCCCGTAGCGCAGAAAGATTCCCAAAATATTAACTTAGATTTAGAGACATCACTCGTAATTCCAAGGCACCGAAACAAGAATAAAAATAATGTATTTCTTTAGATTTCTAAATGAAGTGAAAACATTTCTTGAAAGCTCTTTCCGTGAATTCAATAAAACCGTGAAGTCGATCAAGCAGATGTGAAGGGTGAAAATATGCTAATTCCAAACAAAGACTAAAACATTTGATTTGATTGGCCATTTAGATTTCACATCTGTCTGATCGACGTTACCCGGTGGCATTGAATTCATGGTAGTGGTAGCATTGATTTCGCATGTATGAGACTTATATATATGTTTTTCTTCTGTATCAAGGATGTTCTGCCTGGAGTACTGGAACAGGTGATCTGTTGCAAAGATGCAATTGCACAAGAATACCTCATGGAATGCATTATTCAGGTATATATGCACCAATGCAATTTGTAAATGTTTTGTTCATAATTTGTTCGTATTGTATGTACCAAGTGATTAATCAACGATCTCTGTTTCCAGAGCTGTAGCTCAAAATCTGCGAGGCTACAAATCTAAAATTGTATTCAAAGTGACGTTTAAAGGGAAAACTTAAAGTTTGAGATATCATACAGTCTTCTGCTACCACGTTTACCTATCTAAAACCAAAAATTAAGATTGCCCTAATCTGTGAGCTTTCAAATTAATTTTAAACGCCATTTATTGCTAGTCAATGTTTTGACATTAATACTCATTAAAAACAAATTTCTTGCTCAGATGCCAATTTTCATTAAATAATGCACGCTTTGTAAAATTTATTTTTCCATGGTTGGAGATGCACAAAATTATTTTCATGTTTGTAATTTCAACAGTTCCAACAGCGCTTTGTATATTTATATTCTTTAACCCCAGGTGTTTCCAGACGAGTTCCATTTGCAGACATTGACTGCTTTCCTGAAATCATGCGCAGATTTGCATCAAAATGTCAACGTCAAGAATATCATAATTGCATTGATTGACAGACTGGCTATGTTTGCTGACAGAGGAGATGGACCGGGAATTCCTGTAGATCTTCCAATTTTTGAGATTTTCTCTCAACAAGTTGCACACGTTATTCAGGTAAATTTAATGATCATTTTGCGATGAGTTCAGGTAGATACCGGGTGACCCCCAAAACACGTGGGATGTTTGCCTGTTCAAAAGATATGGACAGAATGGTTGATTGAAACAACTAATTTGATTTGAATTTTAATGAACTAATTTGACCTTTGATCTATCATATAAACATAAAAATTCCAAAAGTGGATGGCTCTTCTTAGATTTATAAACTGGCAAACGTACCACGTATTTTTTGGGTCACCCGGTATAATTTATAAATAAGACTAGTTTCCTTGATTAGTTATATTCAATTTTAGGTCATTTATTTCGTAAATCATCGACACAATTGTGTATCAAATGTTATATGTTACAGGGTTGAATCTGGCCAAAGTATAAGTAGATTTTAATTTTTTAATTTTATGCTGCAGCAGGTTATTATTTATACATCCTCTGAGATTTTTCTTATTTTTCTTCTACAGTCTCGAAGTGATATGGCAACTGAGGATATTGTTGCTCTTCAAGTGTCTTTGATCAACCTCGCTTTGAAGTGCTATCCTGATCGAGTTGATTACGTTGACAAGGTTCTTGAATACACTGAGGAGATATTCAGCAAGCTCAATATGGCTCAGTGAGTATCTTAAATGTTTTGATGACGTATTTTTCTGAGTATCAATTGTTTATATTGCATTGCACAATCAATAAATACAATCCAGCAAACGTTTGAGGATTGATGATTTTTTCATAATAATTAATTATGTTCAGATCACAGTTAATATTGCAGTATATTTTTATGTAAGTGTACTTTTTTCACTTTAAAACTATCATTTGCATTTAATCATCCTATGAAAATAATGTGTTTAAGTCTTATACATTAGTGGAAAATAATGTGTTTCAGTCTTATACCTTAGTGGAAAGTAATGTCTTTAAGTCTTATACCTTAGTGGAAAATAATGTGTTTAAGTCTTATACCTTAGTGGAAAATAATGTGTTTAAGTCTTATACCTTAGTGGAAAATAATGTGTTTATGTCTTATACCTTCGTGGAAAATAATGTGTTTAAGTCTTATACCTTAGTGGAAAATAATCTGTTTCAGTCTTATACCTTAGTGGAAAATAATGTGTTTCAGTCTTATACCTTAGTGGAAAATAATGCTTAAACTAAATATGACAGGCCTGAAGGCAAATTGTAAAATAAGTACAACGATCATACATGTATACGTTTTCGAGAATATGAAACAAATATCTATGAGAATGCAAACAATTTAAAATGAAAAATTATCACAAAAACTCTATTTTCAAACGAACCAAAAATCCTTTAGAAAATATGGAAAGAGTATGAAAAGTTTTTCTTGGTTTAAAAACATCAGTGTTACTATGTTGTAACAGCTGCGAAATGGAAATTTGTTATGTTATTATTGAAGGTTGGAAAGTACACTAAACAGGCGATTTTACAACAGAAATGACTTTCTTCGAGATATTGTTAGCAAATTTTAAAAATAAACATCCAGTTGCAGGCTAACAGTAATAACGAAGGAAATAAAGGTTAACTAATGAAGTGTTTTTCAATGTCAATTACATGTCAACAAAAATCAGCTTGGGTAACATGAATTTAAAGCTGTTACTAATATTTTATTTTCTTTTAGTATTGACAAGAACAACGCTGTATCGAAAGAACTGATGAGGTTATTAAAGATACCCGTAGATGCTTACAACAACGTACTCACAATTTTAAAGCTCAAACATTTTGCTCCATTATTTGATTATTTCGATTATCCTACAAGAAAGGAAATGGCAATGTATGTTATCAATAACGCTTTGGATAACGAAACCCTTGTCTCATCACAGGAAGAGGTATGCTTGTAACAAATTGCACTTAACTCTGAATCCTTTCAAGGGCTCTATGGTCCATTGATAGACAAGGCACAAAGTCGTATTTGTAGGAGGTGAATTTCATATTAATTTATATTTTAAGGTAAACGTGCTTTAAAATATCTGAAATTAGTATGAAGTTCACCTCCTGGAATATGACATTTTAAGTTGTTTTTATAAATGAGCCATTGAATTAAGTTCTTGTTAATGAATTCAGCCGTGAAAATTTAATTTATTTTCCGTTTCTTTTTAAAAAGTATATAATATTCAGAAATTTGAAGAATTATCAAATTGGATAAAACAATGATTTTTTCTTTCTTACAGGTTGACTCTGTGCTCCTTCTGGCAGGACCTCTGATTATGGATCAAGATGACCAGCCTTCAGAAGTGGTACGTTTATTTGCTATCATTTATGGTGGCATTTTCAGTATTAAAATAACATTGATCATTTGATTAGACGTTGGAAAAGAATAATCAACGTGTTTGTTTTCATTGCTTTCATTTTATAAGATTTAGTATTTAAAACAACCTCGATCAATGGTAATTATTAAATTCTTCGTTGAAATTACTTGTTTCAAAATTCATTGGCAGTCATTTAAACTTGTATTGTTATGTAATTTTTATACGATTCTCATTTCGTTCTTTACATGCTATTTAGTAGTCAAATTGTTCTTTAATGTTGTTTCAAGCGGCTCAAATTTAACGAGC
Source organism: Phacellophora camtschatica (assembly GCA_036873815.1). NCBI lineage: Eukaryota > Metazoa > Cnidaria > Scyphozoa > Semaeostomeae > Ulmaridae > Phacellophora > Phacellophora camtschatica. Next base: position 10,271 of record JAYJMH010020594.1, read on the forward strand.
TCTGCTTCACTAAGGTCAAATAGAGCACAGGAGCTTTGTGTTAGATCATATTCGAGTTATTTACACACGCCTTATCTCTCGATATATGACATATATTGTTCTATTGCTCTATGTGTACCATTGTCTCGATAATGATCTTACATCGATCAGTACAAGTCGTTCATAAAATATTTGTATTTCTGTCAATAAAAATTCATGCATTTATTCATGAAATATTTATATTACTTGTGGTAAATTTAGGCGTTTAAAAAACTTAATCAGAGATTTGGCTTTGGTAGTGTCACATTGCTGTGTGATAATTCTGAAATGTAGCTACTATATATAAACAGAGGAAAATTTTGTGACAATAGTGAAATTGACACACACAGAGTTTTGCTTTGTTCTCGAGGAATAATCGCTTTGAAACCAGTGTGTCGATTTCACTATTGTTACAAATTTCACCTCAGTACTATATATATATATCTATTTTAAAATTCTCATACAGATATTGCTCTAATAATTGTGACATGTACCGTAAATATTCGAATTAGCCCCCTCCCTTGAATTTCGTACTTCATTAAGCCTGTTTTGATCTTACATTTCATTCGGTGAATTATGTTTATATATATATATATACATACATGTCTATATATATATATATATATAGACATGTATGTTGTACTTTTTAATGTGTAGTTATCCCGCAGTATTGATATTTATGTAGTTAATAAAAAAGAGTTAATCGAATTAGCCCCCAGCCAAAAAGGCCTAAATTCAATTAGCCCCAGGGGACTGATTCGAGGATTTACGGTATACATGTACATTTCAAAATATTTTATACGTAGGAGGATCCAGAAGATTTTGCCGAGGAGCAAGGACTCATGGGAAGATTTATAAATTTGTTATACTCAGACAATTCGGATCAGCAATATTTGGTGAGAGAATGTTTACGTTGAAATTTTAGCCCACTGAAATTTATTGCATCATTTGAATTCTATAGTCAGGTCTTCACCACGACGGTTTAGCTACGACAGTCATGTTCGCACAGCTCATTCAAAGGGATGTTTGGAATGGCGATTTTGCTGAAAAGTTTGTTTGTCAACAACATTAACACACATCAGAGCCTACAAATATGAGAACCTTCAAGCTGAAATTTTGCATCACTTTTTAAAGCCTTCTTTATCTCCCAACAACAGAGGTGAATTTTGTAACAATAGTGAAATAGAAACAATGGTTTCAAAGTGATTATCCCTCGAAAACAAAGCGAAACTCTCTCAACTGGGAAATGAAAACATCTCCTCCGCAACATTGTTTGTTTTTGTTTTCCTGTTGAGAGAGTTTCGCTTTGTTTTCGAGTGATAATCACTTTGAAACTAGTGTATCAATTTCACTATTGTTACAAAATTGTCACTATTGCCTCTACTTCTCCCAGCAATGTTTTCTGAGAGTATCAAATAAAATTGGCTTTTTAGCAGGCTTCTGCTACAAATGTCGTTTGATGGTTGAAAATATTGATTAAGTAATAATTATTTTACTTCAACCAACACTATTTCTTACTTTCAGTAACATTCATAATTCATATGATATTCTTAAAATTGTTTTGATTATTTTTTCAGCTCTACATTTTCTGTGTTAATCAAGTCATGACCTAAACTATTTGCAATGCTTTGATAATTAAAGCTAATTATTTCTTTTGTTTTTAAGATCTTGAACACTGCAAGAAAACATTTTGGCAGCGGTGGTGAACAGAGAATAAAGTACACATTACCTCCACTGGTATTTTCAGCATTCCGGTTGGCATTTAAGTACAGAGATGAACAGGACCAGGTAACGGAATGTGATTTAAAGTGAAAAATATTTCCATATAAAAGAGGGTATATTCTTTGAGCAGAAATGTTAGGGGGTTTAGATTCAGAGTTAGATTTAGTTCAAGTGCAAGTACAAGGTTGGCAAATGCACTCTAAAATGAAAAATAACTTTGAAATGAAATTCTTGCCTTGTTTTCCTGAATACCACATGTCTATCGTTATTTGTTTCCTCTTGTCATTCAGGATGAAAAATGGGACAAGAAATGTCAAAAAATCTTTCAGTTCTGTCATCAAACAATATGCGCGTTGTCAAAAGCAGAATATGCTGATCTATCTTTGAGATTGTTTTTACAAGGAGCAATGGCGTCTGACCAACAACGTTTTGCTAACGCCGAAACTGTTGCATATGAATTCATGAGTCAGGTATGGTTTTTGTTGTATTTTATTGTGTTTTTTATTTATTTATTTATTTATTTATTGTTTGTATTTTATTGAGAATGATTTAGGATACACGTTTTTCATAAAAACAGTTAGCTCTGTCCGAGGCTGGTATTCCTTCTTATTTTCTTCCATTTCAGCAACAAATGTAAATTCTTATTTTTTTCCTTATTTTAATCAAGTGCAGTGGATAAAATGTACTACTCTCATACTGTTATATTGATTGGTGCAGTGTACATGAAATACATATGATAATGCAATTGTATATCATTAGTTGAATGCAGTTTACTTTTTCAACTTTAAAGATCGTTTATAAAAAATTGAAATCGTGTTAACTTTACTCATGTTTTCGTTTCGATTTCTTGCTAAGCTGATACTGCTGAAACAACTCACTGAATCATCTATCAACAAATGCAACTATTTAAGTGTATGTATATACTAGGTCAATAGCTGTTTATTCTGATGAATTTTGGTCTTCGCTGCAGGTCTTTGCTTTTTTAGATAAGGGCATTATTATAATGATTTATAATGAACTCAAAACACATCGATGTGCATTTTAATCTTGGTTACAAGTTTTTGATTACCACGTTTTAATTGTAGGCTTTTGCCATCTATGAAGACGAGATATCTGATTCAAAGGCACAGTTGGCTGCAATAACATTAATCATTGGAACATTTGAAAAAATGACTTGCTTCAGCGAAGAGAATCACGAACCATTGCGAACACAATGCGCATTGGCAGCTTCAAAGTTGTTGAAGAAACCAGATCAATGCAGAGGTGTTTCTGTTTGTTCGCATTTGTTTTGGTCAGGGAGGACTAATGAGGGCGAAGATGCCGAGAAAGGGGAAGGAGCTGAGGTACGTTGTTTGTTGATTGTTGTTTGTTGTTGAGTTTTATTTGATGGATTTTAACTGTATCTTTATATGTGTCCCATGTGAACTTTATCATGGCATTGATTGAGAACGTCAAGAAAGTTTTCTGCTGATTTGATGTCAGACATGATGACAAAAGTATCATCCACATACCGCTTATAGTTTGAAGGCATTTTTTCAGACTCTATATGCTCATGCATAAAGGCATTAGCCATAAGAGGCCCTAAAGACAAACCCATAGTAACACCGTCAGTTTTTAGCAGTGATACCAAGAAGCTATTTCAGTTCTGCTTTAGTGTTATCCTTATTATTAGTTTGATTAAACCATTTTCCCTCAAATGCTTTACTCATCTTTATATATATTGTATATTTTTATTCATTTCTATTATTTCAATGAGCTGTTTTTAGCGGGCTAATAATAAACCTTATATGTCTTAACACATTAATTGTTTACCAGTTATAACTGTAACATTTTAAAAAGTAACTAAAAAGTAGTTATATTTTGATTTGAAATTATTTCTTGCTTAATAAATTTAAACTTAAAAAATTAACCTCGCTTGGGAAATACTTAAATTTCGAAGAACAGATTTTAAACTTACACAGTTTCTAGGCATGTAGCTAGGATTTTAGATGGCTGGGGTCCCAGCTGGGGCTGGGGCTGGGGTGAAAGGCACTGTCTTATCTGAATTTGGTTAAGATTGCGCGTATGGTTTCTGATTTTAAATATCTATGTTTTTGATCAATGAATTTCAGGTATTTTTGGCTATGTCTTAAACTAGCAATTTTATTTTAGTGCCGAGATAACAAAAGAGTAATGGAGTGTCTGAAAAAATCTTTACGAATTGCAAATCAATGTATGGATCCAACAGTTCAAGTCCAATTGTTTGTAGAAATACTCAATCGTTATTTGTTTTACTACGAGAAAGGAAATGATGCGGTAAGCCTTGATATTTTTTCATTCCTTGTTATTGGTATTGTTATTGTGCGCTCAAGTATGATCTGAGGGGTTTCAAGTTTCCATACGACGCAGCATGGTCTTGCAAGTGACTGCGGGGTTTGAGGAACTGATACGACGCGGTGCTGGAGTAAGCATGTACATCCAGCCAGTAACCAATGTCCGAAAGGATACGGGGCTGTTGTGAACACGACACGACAGGACACGACACGACACGACACGACACGACACCGTGATTTTCCTTGACCGGGGTGCGTCGCTTCGAAGCGTTAAGTGTCACATTCTGCAATAATCAGCCAGTTGGGTGAAAATTCCGAATTTTGAACAATAATTCTGACCAAAATTTTGGGAATATTTTTTGGATGTCGTAAATTTTCAGAAACTTACGAACACGTGATGGCATGAAAAAGTATGGGAAGAGTGGAATGTCTGTCCCAGGAAATCCATGGCAGCGGGAAATTTTCAGGAAAATGTTTAAAAAATAAGAAATACATGTTACAATTGCCGTTGACATCAGCAGACAATTTATTCGGCATTGTTTCTTCCATTTAATGTTGTTAAAATGTTTTTATATAAAGTTTTAGCCAGTAATTGTTTATAAAATGGAAAAAGTACAGCCGATAATTTTGCCTCCCCAAGTGTCTCCAGGAAAGAAAAAATATTTTCATGCCTTGGTTTTTTTTAGGTTAATGTCAACATTCTTGGCCAACTGATTGACAAAATAAGAGAGGACATTCCGAGCTTGGAGACGAACGAAGAAACAGAACAAATCAACAAACATTTCCACAATACATTAGCTCATATTCAAGCATCGAAGGAGAATACTGAAGAAAGCGAGCCGTTGTATCAAGGTCTTGACATCTAAATTTCACGTCAAATTAATTTGAACTCATTTGCAATAGAATTATCATATAATCCAGCCCGTTGGTTTGTTAAGTAACTGTTTGATGGCCACGAAGGCGTCATGGTTATCATGACCGCGAAAGGGTGAAGCTGAGGTTTAATGTTGCTAGATGAAGGTAGGTTTAGGACCGTGGGATTTGGCGTTTCTTTCTCCTCGTGAAGGTTGTTGTTGTTACAGGGCACAGGGAGACAAGTGATTAGGAAACACTATTCGTTCTTTTCGCAACAAATGAAAATCAAAACAATTTTAGCAAGCAGTTACAATACAATTTTGATGATGACATTCACTTGCCACAATAACATTTTTCTACTGACACACCATCTCCTGATATATGACAAGCTGGATAATTCGTTCTCAAGAAGTTATTTTGAAATGTGTATTTTGAGAATGAATAATAATTGTCATATAACCCGGGGTCAACATTCTTGTCAGATTTTGAATTTTCTCCCATGTCATTTTGGATTTCTACCCCAAACTCGAAGTACAACATGTACCAAATGCCAAATATCTTGAATTTTTCCCAATGAAACTTGCCACCAAATTGTGTAGAATATTGACCCCTGCATACCACAATGCAGATTGTGTGTGTTATTATTTTGCCTTTGATCTATAATCTACCCAAGTTTACTGCTGCTCAATTAAGTATTTTTCCAGATAAAACTTGCCTCCAATAAAATTGCACTCTTTTTATACTGGTCCGTTTTTTCACTTCTGTGCCTTGGTTAAGCCAAATATGACTTTCATATCATACGAAAGTGAACTCTTTCACCCCTGAAAGGACCTTATGGCCCATTACTAAACAACACAAAACTTTACAGTTACAGGAGGTAAACACAGGCAAAACTTTATGTTAATTAATTTAAATCGGATTTAGCTGTTAATTTGAAATAAATAGCGGATATGAAAGGGTTAACAATGAGGCTGGAAAGTATCAATTTTAAAAATAGGTTTTCCAGCTGAGGTTCAATATTGTTTGATAAATATAGACTTACTGTAAGTCTTATATTATTTGAACGGACCAGAGAATGAATGACCAAGAGAATGAATGGCCACATTTGTGATTACGTTTTAGCCTGGTACGCGGATCAAAGAATGAATGATCACGTTCAATGATTACGCGTTGTGGGCCCAAATAAAGTTTGCGCGCGGGAGCTTTTACGTTTAGGTACACGTTAATTTTTTTTATAAGAAAGCTTCTTTTCGCCCTAGTCCTGCAACTTTCTTAGCTATTTCCTGATTTCAGAACTGAAATTTTCTGAAGATTTTCTTGGCAAAAATTAGAATTGTTTCGCATTACTGACGAGCATGCGTCTACAATGATGCCCGAAAGGAGACAATTCTATACACACCCTTTACTTGAGCGATTTCCTTTTCTGCACAAAATATCACAAAACCAAGGAAAAAATATTTCGCGCTTGCATGACAGTTTCTCCTTGAAATTTTGAGTATCTATCTTTTTCAACTTTCTTAGGTTTAAAATATCCAGTACTGAACTTTCTTAACTTTTTGAAGAGTACTACTTTTTATAAACGACTTTCTTGTATAAAGAAATAAACGTGTAGACCATTTAGTTTTTACCTTTTTACACAAAAGTAACAGCGTTTCCTGTATGCCAGGGCGAAATATTAACAACAATAATAATGAAATATCGTTGAATTTATCGTTTTTTTTTGCGTCGTTCTTGTTTTTTATTCATTTTATCTCTACTTCGTCGCAAGCTATCTATCTATCTATTTATCTATCTATCTACCTATCTATCTATCTATCTATCTATCTATCTATCTACCTATCTATCTATCTACCTATCTATCTATCTACCTATCTATCCAGATTAATCAGTAAAGCCCATAATGAGGTTCTGATCACTAAACTTGCAAACAAGTTTTAAAACGAAACTGAAAATGAAACAGCTTTTAACTGAAATGAATCATCCGGATCGAACGAACAGTCTGATGCCATAGCATAGTGACCTTTTCTGAAAAAGACATTAGCGTTTCCTGTGTTTCGGCTGATTCATAATGGCGGCGATCTAGCCAATCAAAATATTTTTCGGCTGTGCTGCTTAGGCCTGTTATTGTTTGCAAACTGAACACACAAATATCAGTATTATCATTATGGCTGCGTTCATGAAGCTCATCAGGAAAAAACAAGATGTACCGAATAGCGATGTAAATGTGGCGGTTCCACAGGATCGTTTGAAAGATAACAAAGAGGCTAACCCAAAACAACAAAAGTTGACGGCAAGCAAGAAGTCAACGAATATCGTTGTAAACGGAGGACTTCAACTAAGAACGAAAAAACTGACGAAGGAATATTTGCGAATATCGAAAAGCTGTGGAGAAGACAGTTCTTGTTTCACTGCAGAACTTGTAGATGACAGTCTGTTTGAATGGAATATCAAACTTTTTTCAGTTGACCCTGACAGCAAACTTCAGAATGACATGAGGGAATTGGGTCATCAATACATTCTCTTGAATTTGACTTTCCCAGCTAATTTCCCTTTCTCCCCACCGTTTATGAGAGTTGTTAAACCGAGGATTGAGGGGGGTTTTGTCCTAGATGGGGGCGCTATATGCATGGAGCTGTTGACTCCTTCAGGGTGGAGTAGTGCCTACACAGTCGAAGCCATTATAATGCAATTTGCTGCTCTTGTGGTAGAAGGAAAAGGACGCATTGATAAAAAGTCAAAATCTGATTTTACCAGAAAGGAAGCTGAATCTTCTTTCAAGAAATTAGTCAAAACACATGAACAATTTGGATGGATCACACCTCCAAAATCGGAGGGCTAATTTCTCCAATTTGCCATGCAATTTAAAAAAGATGTTTTGCTGCTTAATCTTCCCAAGAAATTACTTGAAATTATGGTTGTTGTTTGTTTGTACGATTGTTGTTGTTCAGTGAAGAAAAGGAGATTTCCTCTCTGAATGCCAGACGCTACGACATTATTACAGAAAATGTTCATTAGTGGGCCCCAAAAAAATATATAAACAAGTATGCTTCATTTCACTGAAAAAACTTTAAAAACAACAACAAACATACAATATCCTTGAAGCTTCTTTACTGGGTTAGGGTTTGTATAAGTAGAAATGTCGTAAGGCTAACAACCTTTAATTTTGGCTGTTCAGAAAGCACAGCTTTCAATTTTGGTTCATTAAAAGAAACATCATTCTTGCCACAGGAAAATGTCAAAATAATTTTTTTCTTACCTGTTGCTCCTGTTGCTCCTTTCTTATCCAAATAAAATTTGAACATTTTGATACCTAGCACTCAGCTCCATCACTCTTAACAAACTTAAGGATGGGATAACTTTAAAGATGTATATAAATAGTTTGTTTTACTTGACAAAGAAATTTGTTCTGTTTTTTTTTAAATATAATTCAATCGATAGTTACAGTTTGTTAAAAAGTGTGTACGAATTGTTTATATTTTATTGATGTATTTTGTTTAAAATGTTACTCTGGTTACACTGTAAACTCTTATTTTTTTTAAACTAAATTTAGTATCAGGCAGAAACATAGTCTGTTGATTTCTTTGGCTGTTGGTTGTCGTGAAATTAGAAAATTAATTGCTAACAGGTTGGGTTTGCATTGGTTGTATATTGATTTGATTTATTTCTTTGGAGGGTTTATTTTTAAAAATTGGTTGCTAGTAATTAAAATGAAGTTTTATTTCTTTTTTGCACACTGAGTGACAGTTTTCTCAACAAAAATAAAATGTTGCCTGAGTTGAATTAAAAATTTTTTAAAATTTTCATGCAAAAAAAAACAACTTGATTGGACAATCAATTCTGTAAAATTTTTATGACAGTTGGGTCGGTACCACTGACACCCAGGGAGGGGTCAGTACCACTGCAGTAGGGACATTAATTTTTTGTCTGGGATTTGAAATCTAAAAATTTGAAATCTCATATTTTTCATTAAAAGGTTTAGGAATGGGGATAGAAATTAAAATTTAAAAATGTCACTCACATGTTGAAATGAAATTTAATTCACGCATTTTCGGAGTGAAGTTGTGTGTGATGGAAATTTGTTAGAGGTCTCGGTCGAGAAAAATGCCCCATTTTGTGGCGCGAAAAACGGGCAGCCGATGGATGGTATGGAGTCAGGTGCTGGACAAAATGGCTAAACACGTTTCGGGGAGTTGAATTGCATTTTGTGGAGGCGGAAACCAGTTTGGGGAGTCAGGTTTTATGGGCTGTGGAGGCGGCTTTTAGTTTATGGAGGTGGCTTTCTTTTCGTGGAGGCACAAAGGTTTCAATTACCTTTTCGTCATGGAGGCGAAATGATTGACAGCACTTTTCGTCGTGGAGGCGAAATGATTGACAGCACTTTTCGTCGTGGAGGCGAAATGATTGACAGCACTTTTCGTCGTGGAGGCGAAATGATTGACAGCACTTTTCGTCGTGGAGGCGAAATGATTGACAGCACTTTTCGTCGTGGAGGCGAAATGATTGACAGCACTTTTCGTCGTGGAGGCGAAA
>JAYJMH010020605.1:0-19706 GCA_036873815.1 Phacellophora camtschatica
AATGCTGAAATCTGGATTTTAAGACAATGGAATGTTGTAAAATGTTGGACTGTACTGGTGGTGAACCAAGGCCCTCCTACTTCCTAGTGTTGTATAATGATGGCAATCTGCTCACTGACATATCTTGTACCAAAAGATTTTGTCAATAACTCGGTAATGAATACCCGGTAATGAAGATTCAGCCAATCAGATCAATTCGTGATTTACGAGTTATGATGATTATTATGACGAGGTCATGCTCAAAATTTTGAGTATGACTTGCTTTGTTCTTTTCCATTGTGAGGCACGACCAATACAAGGGTACAAGTTAAATTCTATTGTGAGGCACGACCAAACACAGGGTGTTTGTAATGCCATAGTTATCGGGCATGACTTGGCGTTCACAATTGAAGTTAATTGTGTAAAATGATAGGACAGAATTACGAGCAGGAACAGCACAACAAGACGGAAACCCTATGTTCTCCAAATTTGAAATGGACTTGGAGCATGAGCGATCATGGGAGCATAATCAGATTTTGAAAAATAAGCAACGTCGTGGATTCACTTTTACGGAAAATAAATGTATTTTTTGCAACTTTGAAAATTCTTATTATTGAAAATCTTTGGTCTTGCCGGGCATAACCAGCATGACCTTTAAAATCGCCACTGAGTGCACGAAGAAAAAGTCACAATGATAAATTTTGGGTGAGAAATGTATTTAAATCTAAAGAATTGAGCGAATACCAGCGAATTTTTATAGAGATATGATAGAGAGTATCACTACAGGTTGGTGAATTTTATTTTTCTGTTTATTTCTTTCTCATGTAGTATGTTCTACTGTATTTCGTAAATGTTGCTCGCCTATTCACAATTTAAATGCATTAATTTTTCAAAAGAACGTGGCTCAAATTCATATAAAAGTTTCTTAATGCTTTGCTTATCTCTGCATGCAGAACCTAATACTGGAAAATTCTTATGAAAATATATTAGTGTGCTCTGTTATATTTTAGGTATCTGTGTATGACAACCGAAAGATTTGATCACTTCCATGGCCTTTTGGAAAAACGCATAACAAAGAAAGATAAAATTATCGCAAATAAATCTGTTCTCGTGAACGATTGGTCATTGCTTTGAGGTATCTGGCCACATGCTCTCTCGGCTATTCATTTAGAGTTGGTCGTTCGACAGTTTGCAACATTCCAAAGGATGTTTGTAAGGCAATTTACGATATTTTATCAACTGTGTATCTGAGAGCACCCACAACTTCAGAAGAATGGGAACATATTCGGAAAGATTTTGAAAACATGTGGAACATGCTTCATGTCATTGGAGCAATCAATGGAAAGCACATTGCAATGGATTGTCCAAAACATTCAGGGACTCAAGAATATAATTATAAGGGTTTTTTCAATGTTTCCTCCTTGCTATATGCGATGCTCGGTATAATTTTACCATTGTTGATGTTGGACAACAAGGCAGTAACAATGACAGTGGCGTTCTGCTTAACTCAGAAATGGGGCAACGATTTGAAGAAAGTTTTCTTGAAATTCCCAAAGCGGCCAGGGTGGAAGGCTAATCATTAAGAGAAATGCCATATTATCTAGTTGGAGATGAAATATTTCCTTTAAAAGACTGGCTAATCCGTCCCTTTTCTGGGGGTTTAACCGAAAATCAAAGAATCTTTAACTATCTTTAAGAATCTTTAAAAATCAGTGTTGCAATTGTATTAGCAACAAGAGATGCTTTGAAAGAGTACCTTTGCAGTGAGGCTGATGCAGTATCGTGGCAGCTACAAGATGTGCGCAAAACTGTCATGAAACAACTTTAAAGCAGACCAAAATTACGAATTAAAACTGTAATGTAGAATCAATGTATTCTGAATTCTAACAATAAAATATAATCCATTGCAAAAAATCAATGTTCATAATTTCAAAAATTGTTCATTTTCTTTGCCCCCATACTTGGTTAAATTCCACTTGAAAAGATGGATGAGCTGTCTCCATTGCGTCAGTCAAAAATGATGGGCCATGCTGGCCTGGTGGACTTGCAGCATTCCATACCAGTTGGCTTATGAAAGTTTGTTGTTGTTCCCGCATTTGGATGCCAAACAAAACATTCTGTATTTGGTGCCTGGCAATAATCGGACTTCGCGGAGAAAGTTTCCTAATTTGGGGCTGCAACTATCATGGCAAAATGATAATTTTCGTCTGTAAGGTTAATTTTCGTCTGCCTTTGTTTTTGGTTCTTCAACTACTTTCTGAATGGTCTTCAAAATGCCCAATTCTGCGCGCTCAATATCAACCTGCGCTTTTTGCCATTTTGCTTTACCTATCGTTCCAGATTTTCTTTTTTCTTCTGGCTTTCTTTTTCTCGCTGGTGTTTCACCCTTCCTCTCTGACGTTAGATTTTTTACTCTCTCTCGCATTTCAAAAGTAACTGCATCATTTTCTTCATGATTTAATTCTTCATTGCTCACAAACTGCTGATCTTCAGAGGATTCATATTCATTTCCATCATTTATTTCACTGTATTCGCTCTGTTTTGCAGGTGAATTTGGTGATGAACTATCATTATCTCTCTTTGGCAAATTTGTTTTCGTACTTCTTGCATTTACTAAGGGCATTAACCATGCCAAAAAATTGATTGTGTCCAGTTTTTCTTTAGCTGGTTGAGGTGCCCGATCGTTCAACATTTTTAAGTCAAATCTCTTTTTGCAGTATTTTTTTCAAATAGTCAAACAATTTGTTTGCTCTTTCTACTCAAAATTAAAACTAAATAAATTTATAAATAAATAATCGAAAAGATGATACATTTGTCACGTGTGAAATCCATGTCCCCAATTTCCTTGTGCATCTAGTTTCTCTTCATAAGAAACTTACAGCATGGCCTCTGCGGCTAAAGTTTCTTATAAATTGTCACATTTGAAGAATAACTTTTCGTGTAAAAACACAAAATTTCATCTTCAACTTTGCAAAACTTTCAAATTAACAATAGATTAAACAATATTTCCAGGTACTAGAAAACTCTTTACTTAATTATTAGGTAATCAACGATTCTTTCTCGATTGAAATTTTTCATAAATAATACATTCAACTTCGAATTTTGAATAAAAATTTTGAATAAAAATGCCACCCCCTCGTCCTAACAAACCCGGATGATATAACATTCATCATAAAATGCCAACTCCTCCACATCATCAACTCATATGATCATCGGTGATTCCTTGGTTAATGGGCTGGTCAAGAGATGCAGTGACGGGAGAGAGATGACACCAAATTCTTAGTGTCAATATTATTCTTGAGTCAATAATAATATATCATTTACCTCAAACCAGACAATGACTGGGTGCGGAAAGGTGGTTCTCTGCGAATGGAACTCTTCTTCAATGATCATTTGCACGTCATAGAGTAGGCAATGAGAAATTTGCAAGGTGCATTGTTGGCAAGATTAAAGCAATTTCATCAGACCCCACTAATATCTCTTATAAACCTTAGAATGGACCAGATAATTGTAATATTTCTGTTCTTAGATATCATATTAAGCCACCGTTTTCTGCCGGGCCACTCAAACTACCACCTGAAATACCATCAACCATCCACTCTACCCCGACTACAACAAGAAAATAATACTTCACCTTAACCACTAAAACTCCTATTTTCTCCATCACCACGACAGCAAAATTCAAAACACTCCACAACCTCCTAAGCATACTATTACAACCTCATAACCATCCCATCCTAAATTGCAAACATGAAACCTACCATTACAACGTACCAACCTACTATTACAACTAAAACTCCCATTCACTCCACCGCAAAAACCACAAAGTTCCAAACCATTCAGCAACCACCTCACTATACTATTACAACCATACCATTGTACCATTACAACCACAAAACAAGCACACTATGCCATTACAACCTCCAGAGCACCCATTAATGCCATAAACACAAAGCTTTCCCATCATGCCTTTATAACCACGAAAACATCTTCATACCCCAAACCAAACCATACCAACTTTCACAACAATCACATACCACACATCTACAACCGATTGAAACTCAAACAGATACTTCCAAACCAACAAAACAAAATGAAGACCAGACACATAGAAAGGGAAAGAGTAATCAACCAAAAACAATGAAAAAGGAACACTCACATACGCAAACACAACATACCCGGAAAAAGAACAAAAGACAAAAAGACCCTCGCTGACAACACTAGATAGGAACACAAAGATACAAAGAACATTCTAAGAAAACAAAAAGGACTATCTAGACTGCAACATTCATTAATTACTTTTAAACACATAATATCATACCTTAGGAAAAAAATATCATTAATGGGGGGTAATAATATTTTTTCATCTGCACTGGAAAAAAACTCCAACTAAATGATATCCAACATAAGTTTACTCTCACAAGAAATTGGGAATAAAACATAGGGAGAACCAAATTAACAAATGTTAATATTGCAAAATTCAAATAGGCATTCAGAAAGCCTTTATGCATACAAATTGAATTGAAGGTTGTGTCCTAGATCTCTTTTTGTATGTTCTCAGAATATCATTTAGTGTATGGCTTGTTAGACAAATATATATCAATACAATCATGTTTCACCTGTCCGTTTTTGAAATTTTAATTAATATTTTACACTAATTTAGCGATTGATCGTCTAGAATATAATTTGGGAAGAATAAAAATTAGAGTGACAGGTATCAGAAACAGCTCTGATGAACATGTGATTCAAAATAAAAGGATGGAATTACTACCAACTCAACATATGGTATTACCCGGTAATAAATTAGGATACTGGGTAGACAAACAATGTCATAAAACCTCAGATTATGATTTTGAAAAGTACTTTACAGCCTTTCAAATAGATTGCGGATACATATGTTTGTATTTTAAGAGCCCCTGGAGAGTAAATCAGCAGCTCCAAATAACACTGAACCTGTAATTTTTGATTTAGACTCTAACTACAGCATTTGGAATCCATTTAAAAAGAGGGGTATCCAATTCTTCCATTTAAACGTCAACAGCCTTCTATCTGAAATTGACGAACTCCGTATTATTGCACATGAATCTAAGGCCGCTGTCATAAGTATATCCGAAACTAAACTTGATAAGAAGATCCTAGACGGTGAAGTAATCATAAATGCTTATGACATACATAGATGTGACAGAAACAGACATGGAGAAGAAGTAGCTTTATTATGTAAGAAAAGACTTCATTTTTCACAGAAGAGTAATTTTCTCGTCAGACCTAGGAAACATTGTAATTGACGTTCATCTCCCAAAAATCAAACCAATAATAGTTGGTATTTTTTACAGACCTCCAAACGCCTCAGAATTTTTTGACAAACTAACGATCACTATTTCAAAGACAAAACACTTTATTTATTTGTTGGCCTATTGCTATGAGCCTTGGAATTACAGAAGAAAATTAAATAATTTCTTCATCAATTACATATAGGGTTTTATATTTACAACTAAAAAGAAACCAACAACGGACAATGTTCAAGATAATGATAGTGGGCAGCATTGAAACAATAGGATAAACAATTTGTCCTTGCAGTCTCATGGCAAGATGTGTTTCCTGTGTCCGAATACAGGAGGAAATGACAGCAACATTATAACCTTCTTTCAAGAACCATCTTTTTTAACACAAATTTAACTTGTCACACCTTTTTTAGCAAATTTTTTCAAATTGATCCTAAATTAGTTAGCCTTGACAACAGTAATGGAAAAAACAAATTAATTGATTGGACTTCATAATGATAATATAGAAATTTATACTGAGTTACCTATTCAGCAACAAAAGCGCTGTTATCATTAAGGGTCCTGTTTTAAACCTAATGGGTCTACGAAAAAATTAGAATTAAAAGATACCTGGTTAAAATATAATATTTACAGTAATTTGAAAGTGTTTCCCAACTTTGCAATCTTTCTAACGATAAAAAGTGTTCGTTCGACTTGGATTTAAAAATTACAATAGATTTGAGGGAATTTAAGTCTCCTGGAATTTTATAAAAACTGCATCGTCCTTGAAAATAATGGGGCCTATTTGCAGTTTCAGTTTTAACCAGGGCAGTCTCTAAGTCATGATTGTTTGCTTCTTGTTTCATGTTAATTGCAAACATTGTCTACATACATTTGGAGGACTGGTTTAGAAGTTGCTTGACGAAATTATAAGATTTATATTGCTACAATTTAATTAACAGAGAGCAGGGGGAAGCGAAAAGGAAAAAATTCATTGAAGAACATCTTCTCTTCAGTGCAATATATTATAATTTTATAGTTGTCCTAGATTGCTTTGGTTTATTCATTTTTTCGCTTGGAAAATTAATATATAGGTGATGGGAGTAAGAATGTCCTGAGTAGAAAATTAATTTAAAATTACACTAGCAGGCTCAGTTGATCTATTTGAGGCTTCAGATTATGCACCATTGAACACTAGCATTCACCTTCCCAACAATGCTATCATGCAATCAAATCAAATTATTAATATTACAATTTTCGCATGATCTATTATTAAAAAAGCATAAATGTTGCTGGAATATCATTTTTGTTTTGAATAGTTAGTCACTTACATGATTTTTTTATCATCCATGACAAAGCAAAAAAGAGTCAGATTCAAGATAAATACGTTGTTAATTGCAGATGTGCACATAGATAAAATTTAATGCAAAAATGAAAGGACATTTTTTAAAATATTATTATTAAAGTATATCCAGTTCATTTGTCCTAATATTTTAGTTTGATGACACTTGTTTTATATTATTGTTAAATTTGACAATTAAATGTGAAAGAAATTCAACAATTGAAATCTTTAAGAAATTGAAAACAAAAAATTAACAGTACAAATTGATGTTGGATTTCAGACTATTTTTGAGACAAGTCATTTTTATCAAAATGCTCTACTAGAACTCTTTACCCAAGAGCTTTCCAAAAAAATACTTGGAAAATTTCAATTTTCTTCCAAGCTTGGCACTTAACAATATGACAGAGGAACTGTCAAGGAAACAATGTGATTCTTTGCAAGTAGTGAATAGAGCAGCCTTATCTTGTCATTCCATGGAACTGTTGTGTTGGGTTTTTTTTGTCAATTAGAAATGAAGTTTGGAGAGTCTATATGAATTATTCTAGATAAATTTAAACATTGCAGGTTTTTAAGTGGTAAATTCGTATTGCTTTATTTTATTGTTATCTGCAGGATCAATTAATATGTGTAATGTCAGCAACGCCCTTGTTGACTACTTGCTTTCCACCATTTTCTTCTGTTTGCGGAGTTGTGTGAAATGGGTCAATCTCTTGAAATAGTGCAGATTCTTCATTCCTTCACTTCCTGAAAAAGATATTTTTCACTTAAAAGACAAATTCTGCTTTCGCGTGTAGCTTAACATAAACCATAGACGATTTACAAATCGATGAAATGTTTGATTTGAATATATTATAAGGCCATTGTCGTTGTTTTTGTTTTTAGGCCTTCCAATTTGACCAGAAGATTAGATTTCTCGACATATAATTACCTAAATGTAATCGATAAATGTCACTTAGATAAGTGGGGCATAAATAGTTTACGGATGAAACCCACCTTTCCGTGTGAAATATTGCGAGGAACGGAGGAACCGAAGTGCTTCCTTCTTTGTTTATGGTCTGCTGGTTTTGAGTTTTACAAGGCCGCCAGATCGCTACTTTCTTGATTTCTCTAAACGACCAGCAAAAAAGGATCTTTGCAAAGTGATACGCATTTGTCAGTGTCAGAGTTGTAGCAGCAAGTTGATAAGATACGTAAAACTTTCGTTTTCATTTCTGACGAAGGCATGTCTTTGTGTGTTTTTTGCAAGTTGTGTTTTTGAACCAGAATGAAAGTAAGTACCCACTAGATGTGCATTTTAAAAAATATTATAGATAAATCCCCAAAATAAGTAAACAATCTTACGGCTTCAGGTAGAATTGGTAAACAGCGTTCGTCCAGGTTTTGCCAACTCCATCAATGCAGTTATTTGAAGGTCCTAATTTGTCGTATGTTACATTCGCATTTGGACCTGACCAACACTCTCCATAAAACTGCACAGCAAAAGTTCTGAATTCTAATATACAAATAGAAATTTGAAAATAGCTTATAAATTTACACTGTGCACAATCAAGTTTCATTTATTTCTGCAGTCTAAAAATATATATATCTTACTTGTAGTGCTTAAATGCTATGAAAAACTGCACCAGCTTCCTTGATCCCAATTCCTTAACCCTAACTTACACGGGATCCATTGTATTTTAAAATACACGGTGAGTTGTTTAAAGCCTCTCTACCTTATACAATCAAACTGCTGTTGTCTCCGAATTATGAAACTTAGTGGAGCTAATAAAAATCCATCAAAGGTAGAAAATAAAATGAAATTTTAAATGACATGTCCAAAGTTGTATTTATGACCCAAACATTCTTCAAACTTCAGCAAAAGTACTAAACAGTATTTAGGCACTCTGAAACATTTGGGTAGTGGAGATGTGCCGCCGTAACGGGCGCCCTTTTCATTTTGCCTGGGACTGGGTATGCTTTTTGAGAAATTTTATCTGATAATGGAAGTGTATTTCAATAAATTCACCTGAGAATGGATTCATTTTTTAATTCCACCTTACTGTTTATATTCCAGCCTATTTGTATTACTTAGGGATGGGTTAAAAAAATGCAACTACCTACGAATTGGTAAATGAAAATTTGATTTTCCATACACCCCTATCAAAATGAAGGCAAGTGCCCCCCCCCCCAGGGTTTCGGTATGCTGAAACCACTCTGGTTTCACCCACATGTTCTGGTAAATAGATCATAGTTAAAGGCATGCACCCATCCGCAGTCAGAGTTTTATGGTTTTGCTGAGATTTTAGATCACATTTTGTGCACGAAATTGGAAACATTTGTGAGTATATCTTTATACCTAGCATGCTAGACATTAAACTGCTGCGACATTAAATTTCACTACTTTTTCGCCTGGATATAATTGTCATTTTCTGAAATAGTAGGAACTCGGTAACATCATTATTTTCCTACCATGACAGTCAAATAGATGTTGTATGTGTATGTAGTTGGTTTTGTAAAAACTATATTAAGTTTTGGAGTCTGAATTGATGTTTTGTCTACTTAACTTATTGTGTTTTTCTTCAGGATTTTTGTTCGTTTGAAGAAGTTTGGATATTTTGTTCAAGACGTGTTGATGAAAAAACATCCACATTGCTATGAAATGGATCTACGGTGGTCCATAAGTGCACAACTAATTTCCAAAGTTCACACCTAATTCCCCAATTTCGCACGGAGTTCCAAGCTGCACACGGAATTCCCAAACTTTACACGGAATTCCAAAACTCCAGACCAAATTCCATGGAATCAGGTGTGCACTTAAGGGCCACTGTATGGATCAAATTGTCTTCCGTAACTTTCAAATGTGACTTGAGTAAAAGAATATAAATATGGGATGCTTTGGGGGAAAAGAATCAAAGGATATCCTATTCAACGAAATAAAAAAAACAACTTCCACTGAAGAAATATTTCCAGTGTTAGAATTTTTAATCCGGAAAAAGCATATTTTATAGACAACCACAACTTCAATAGATGGGGACAATTCGTGATAACACGATTACGCCCGTGTGGACCATTCCCTGGTGGATATTGTGCCCCGCGCTCAGTTAAAACGATCACGAGAACTAGGAAATACTCTTGACATGAGGTACCGCATACAGTTTCATTTTAATGTAATGAAGCCGTAATGAAGATTGTAATGAAGATTGAAAAATTTATAAAAAATAAGTTGAATCTTAAATTCCCAAATAATAATAAAATTTTAATTTTCACAATTACTGGTTCCAAACTTTGCAAATCGACAACCATGAATTTACTGAAAAATACGCTAAATTATACAGTGGTCGTCCCTGTAATTGATTACTATAATTATATTCTTTCTGATGCCATGAAACTATATATATTTATATCATTTCAAAACATAGTTTGCTTGATGTGCATCAATTCGAGTAATCTTTTTAGATCGAGTCTACTTACTAGAGTCCCAAAGGAGGGGGAAGTACCATCTAACTCGGGTAGGGTGTCTGAATAAATCTTGAGCTGAACCAAAATCATTATGAGACAAAAACGCAATTCCGAACAGATTCTAGTATGGAGCATGATATGTTGCAATTTTGGTGATCGGGCTGTTATGAATTTACACAAAACATTTTTTCTTTGAATAAATCATAGCATTCCAAAATATAAAATATTTACTGCATAGCAGAGAAAATTGTTTGTTGGTATTTATGGTAACTTCCCTGCTTGCAGTTCTTCATTACTTTATATTTTTCCCGAATATTAGAAAATTATTTAATGAGAGTAATTTTTGTTTATAATTATGAAAGATGCAATTTAATTACGGTATGTTTTATATGGTTATTTTTATGCTCAGTGTTGCGAAAGCCTTTTTAAATAGGGTAAATGCAATCTTTTTAGAAGTTTTAAGCGTTTATATCAATGTTAGATTTATGAAAATTTAGCATGACGAAATGTGACAAAATAATGACATGAAATTGCAACAGACCTGCAAAAAATAAAGCTTCAGCTTAAATTGTAGATGAATTCTTAAAATGTCTGTCACCTTTTTGCTCTGCAGCATCGGCACATTGGGCAACAGTTTCATTCATCCTGCTCCAGATAATTTGAGCTCTGAAATTTGCATAATTGATGGGAAGTGCTCTGTTTCCATAAGTATCTTTGTAACATCCAAGATATCTTATTCCAACTTCCATTTCTATGATATGCAATAAAATTGATAAATGTAATAAAACTAAAATTAAGCTAAGTAAAGTTTGGGTACTTGAAATTTAAAAGCAGGCAAGAAAAACCCTTTCTTCACTCCAAAATCCAAATTTTTCCGCAGCTACAAACCGTGTTATGAAATGCTTGCTTGTTGTCATTAGTGGTACATGTAATTCAGTCTCTGAAATTTTCAACTCATGCCATGATAAGAGCAAAGATTTTAGGTAGCACGTTGATAAGATAAGTAGGCGTAAGACCATTTATGGATTTGTAAACATTGGACGCTTGAAATATTTTTTAAAACTGCTAAAAAATTACAGCCTCTGTGATGAAAATCAAATGTAGGTTGGCTTATTGTGTATGCTAATTGGTATTAAACTCTGCTAATTTTCAACTAGGAGGCTTTTTGCTTTCAAAATTGCAACATATGTTGAGTTCAACGAGGGCTGATTTTTGAAAATACCACTTTGCGTTTTCATGAAATTTCAAAACGGGCCGAGATTAAGTCACTTGATATACAAGATGCTGTCAGCGTTGATATTTTAATTTTGCGCGGAACTTCTTCAAATATGGATCTTGATCATTGAAGGCCAAAAAGCTGTTTCTAATAGTTTTACTCAAATTTATTTCCCCAAACATCAGTGTAGGGCCTCAGTGTAATTTCCTGTTAATGACCAAATTTTTGTTCCATGCCAAACGTTATGATTGCAGGAAAGTCGTGCATTAGGCGAGAAGAATTCCACATCAGGTAGGTAAAGACAGAAAAGAGAAATGTTTATTAAGAAGATAATTAGTCAAAAGAAGAATCCCGCTAGAACAGAAAATTTGTAAAAGAAAAAGATTCATGGATTGGGCTTTGCTGGAAAAAGCTTAGATATTTTAATTAGAGCCTTAATATGTCGAAAAAAGATTTCATTGCTCTCCAACTCAGACCCAATACTCGGCCTTTCCAAAGCAGGTTTCACTCCGCCACTATAAGAAAATTCAAACGAGGGACAATATCACATTACATTCTCAAATATCAAGGTTCTCTGGGAATGACGAGCAATTTATGCTCCTTGCACTTTATCACTTATTATCCGAAAAAAGGAAGATCTTGAGAAACTCGTGCTGGAATTTGAGTAAATATTTGGCATTGATTTTTGGTTGCAGTGATGGAATACATATTCCCATACGTCAGGCCAATCAAAACCGCCACAGCTACCTTTGTTACAAAATAAAATACAGCATGAAGGTACTGGCTGTATGTGACAATGAAGAACGTTTCCTAGATGTTGTTGGTTCATGGCCAGGTATTATGCAGGAAAAAATGTTTTTTCGGAAACAGCGACATTAACAAATATTTCTGAGAATAACATATTGCAAATACAAGGAAAAAACTAAACAGAAATGATATTGCTGCTCTTCCAGTCCACCTTGGGGACCCAGCTTAGCTGCTATTGCCCTGCGCAGTGAAGGAATGCTCTACATGAAATTCTAACAAAGAAGTCATGTTTAACGTTATAAACAGTACGGAAGCAAATTGAATGGTATTTACAAAACTAAAGTCGGTACTAAACTTGAAGAGAGTACTGAACTTGAGGTAGAGGGTACTGAACTTGAAGAACAAAGGATCTTGATATTGAATACGTTCCTACCATTGTATATGCATGTTTTGTTTCTCACAATTTGTGTGAGTGATCACAATCAGGAAACACTTCAAGAAAATGTTAGCTCCATCTGAGGACCCAGAAAAAATGAAAACTATCCACCCCACCCTATGACTACTTCTTCCATTGGCTTGGAAATATACAAAAGCGAGAAAGGATGAAAAATGGGAAAGGTGGAGGCATGAATAATGTCAATGCAGAACTTATAAAAGATGCTCCACCACAAATACATGAATACATCGCCACCATGTATAGTGATATTGCCTCCAGTAAAGAATTTCCAGAGGAACTACGATTAGGGATCCTAAATCCCTTGCAAAACCTAGAGATAAAAAGGTCCCCAACAAAATCTCCGCCCCATAATTCTTCTTTCTGTAGTATGAAAAATCCTCACAATCTGCCCTTAAAAAGATACTGGAACAGGTTCGAACATTTTGAATGAACAGAAAACAGCTATCTAACATCCAAGAAATCATGCTGCTTCCGGAGAAAGTACTTCTCTTTTACATACTAACAAATGATTGTAATCTTCAAGTAGAAGTAGGATCAGAGCTGAGCGAAACTTTCACTGCTCAACTAAGAATAATTCTGTTCGTTCTTTACCTGGCACACGCTAAAACATACAAACAGAACCAAATTTAAAGAAAACACTCATATGTTATTTGTGAATCTGAAGCTCCGAACCCTCCATCTTACTTGCCTGACCACAGCTATGCTAAAGATCCCCTACCTGCACCTTCACAAAACAACTGCAATTTCACAATGACACCAAAATACGCAGATGACATAATATTAATATCAACGGACATTAACAGAAAACAAAAAATCAAAGAAACAATTCCAGATCAGCTAAAAACAATTAATCTTCATAGCAACGTCACAAAGACTGAACAATACACTATTCCTGATCCCACAAACATTAACCTTAAGCAAAGTTGGAAAAAGTGCAAACTTCTCGGTACAATCTTAGATTTGCCCTGACAATCGAAACGATGAGACAACATAGATACGTACACAAATCAAAGGAACTTAAGCATCCAGACAAAAATAATGCATTTCAACACATTCTTTTAACCAATTTTTCTATATCATGCCGAAATCTGGACCGTCATAGAAATGGTCATTGACGCGTTCCAAAGGAAGCTTTTAAGACCAGTCATCAACAGATCCTACCCAAAGAAATTATCAACAAACAAATTAAAAATACTCACCAATTTCCACCTTGGGGCATCGAGACACAAAGAAGGCGTCTATCATGGCTCGAACACTTATTCCGATTACCCTTGGAAAACTCCTGCCAGACAACCTTTTGCCGAACGCATGAATCCCCCAAAAAGATAGACCTGAACCAATCGACCTGAACAAGATAGACTTCATTCAAAAACTAACCGATTTATGCAGCGATAGAGACAAATACCGTAAATTGTACAAAATACCACGTCCTCTCAAGGATTGGGCGATAATCGCCCAACTGTAACGTTAATGATGATGATGTGTAAGTCAAGAAAAGAAAGCATCAATAAAGAAGCCGTATATAAAAAGTTAAATACTGAAGCCAAACTCTGCTAAAATTTAAGAAAAAAATATTTGAAAAAACAAGTTATTCTAATTTCTATAAACATATTATTATAAAAAGAAGTAAAGGGCTTCTAAGACGACTGTAAATAGTTTAAGAAGATGGCAAGGGCTTTTTCATGATCCATGATTGGCCCACACAGGGGTCCGTCAGCCGTGTATTGAAGATATTTTATTTTGTAAA
Source organism: Phacellophora camtschatica (assembly GCA_036873815.1). Lineage (NCBI taxonomy): Eukaryota > Metazoa > Cnidaria > Scyphozoa > Semaeostomeae > Ulmaridae > Phacellophora > Phacellophora camtschatica. The sequence goes on from JAYJMH010020605.1 coordinate 14,188, forward strand.
ACGTGATTCATTGTATAAAAAAGGGAAACGTGAACATATATTCCTTTTTTATATATTATAAAAAAATCTGCAGAACATCCTTATTCCACCACTAAGAAGGGGCCTGTTTTCATTTAATTATTCGAGTCGCTCCCGTCGTTGCAATGGTCAGAACATTTACCAGCGACTAGAGGGATGGGAGCCATTGAATTGCTTTCATTTGTTCGCTGTTTTCAATTTTGCTTTGAAAAAGTGGATTTTGCAACAAATTTTTGTTCTTGTCGGCAAATATTATCCTTCGAGCAATTTTTTAATCGTGGAAATTTCGCAAAGATGGAGAGAAATAATTTTAACAAGAGATCTACATGCAGAGAAGCCAGCTTGCAGTTTTCATACTCCCTCATTTCCCCTATAAAATGTTGAGAATTGACTATTTCTCCTTCTTCGATTTCTCTTGCAGCCATCTTGCAGCCATTATCACCAAATGAGAGGGCAAACGGGTTTACTAAAATGCGCTGAATGCCGCTGAAATCGCTGATTTTTTAAGTTTATATAGCCAGTATGCTCTAGTCTCTCCTGTCGGTCCTGCCCCTGAAATGTTTCGATCTCAGAAACAGAGACGATCAAATACACACAAAGCTTTAATTTTCGTGCTTGTTTCCTCATAACAACCTTAACAATTCAAATGAGGGTTAATTGCTTTTTTCCGCAGTTTTTCTGGCAAGGAACAGTTGTAACGCAGAGAGGGGCCGCAAAAATATGCCCCAAGTCCTCAGCCAAAAGGGCCTCTACATTTAAAAAAATTATTTTGGATGCTTGTCTCCTCCAGAGAAACTGGAGACTTAACCTTAATTAAAAAGATACATTTATATTTTGTAGCCTTAACATTTGGAAGGTTTCTAATGCAAGTGCCCACTCACTTGCTTTAATTATCGCTTCACAGGGTATTGTCTTATTGGGGCCAAAGCATAGAATGAGGCTTGCTTTAATTTATCATCCCAGCATGGAGTCTTCATTTATTTAGGATCCCTAAAAAGAATCGTGCTTTTATTTAGGATCCCTGAAAAGGGTCTTGTTATAATTTAGGCATCTGATTAGATCTTGCTTTTAGTTGTGGCCCCTGAAAACAGTGTTACTTTTCTTAGGGACACTTGTGAGTGCTGGCGTTTGTTTCATGAAGATAGACATTCTACCGAAGATTCACGCGAAAAAATAGAGAATAACTAGTTGTTCAAGAGCGTGGAAGAGCTTTGAGCCAAAGTTAAGGTAGTTAACACACAAAATGTTCTCTCTCCTCTCGCAAGGGTTTCTTTTCTACCTTTCCCAGGGCCTCGCAACCCTCTTGGTGGCTCTTAGGATACCGGTTGGTAATTGATAATACAGAGTTGTTTTTAAACAACTATAGTAATAATAATAGTAATAATGTAACTAGCGTAGAAATTGAGACGTATTGTATAAATATCCATGCAATGTAAAATATCTACATTGTATGAATTACTCCTTTTGAATTATATTTATACCTCCATTACAAAGGCTGTACCACCTGGTCTTTTGAGTAGTTGATATTTTATGGGAAACCTGGAAAGTTGTAATGCATGAGCCGTGAATTCGGTGAAATTTATTGATGATCCGTGATAATGACCTTCCTGTACCACCCTCGTTAAACTGATCTGTTTCACTACGGGATAGAATTTTCCGGTATAAAAGCAACATCAATGAGAGTAAATTTTTAACTGGCTTTGATGGGTGGTCCATTTGCCCATGTTTAGATTCTGACAATCTTTCGTGAAGGCAAATCAGAACCAAAACATTGGTATGTTATATGCTGAGCATTTAATTGTTTATAAACATATTTGTGTTTGTTAAAAAAAGTATTATAATTCAGGAGCCCAGCAGCATGGAGCCCAGTAGATATGAGCCTATGAACCACGAGGAGCGCCTATGGACAGCCTAGAGCCAACTACATTTGAGCTTCAAGAGCCGGAAAAGTATTGCAGCAAAGCCTGAAGACAAAGGGATTATAAAATTGCAAATTTTATCATTCTCAATACAAAATATCTATAACGACGTTTAAGTTCTAATAATAGAGAATAAATGCTACAGAATAAAAAGAATAAAAATCATATAACTTTTATAGCCAAATATAAACCGAAATCATCAGCCACTTATACGAATTTTTTATACAATTACAAACCAAGGACCATTTCATTGATCACAGTTTGATCTGTTTGTGTCATTATCAGTTTGAACTTGACTCGCTTTGTAAGTATTGGAGAAATGGGATATGATTCTCCACCTGTGATAGGAAATTGTTCATATTTGTTTTGTTTTCATAACGATCAAATAAACAATAATTGCTCAGCCATCTATTGCAAAGTTAGGTGTTTCTTTAGATACAGTGTAGGTGAGGGTATATTTTCAATAAGGAGTTGTGGTAACATTGATTGTTGGAATTACATTGCTCAATCGTCATTGTTGATAATTACACACCCTATGTTGTCTGCACATTATAATGGAATAAATATCGATTGTCTCTGTTTTACTTTGTATATATTTTACTTAAACAGTAAGTATGGTCAAGTAGAACGTCTGTTCATATCTTTTTAATCTAGAGGGAAATACGCTGATTGGTCAATATTTTTAATTTTGATGAATCAAATAAAAAAACATACCTCTACAATGTAAAAAGTACTTTATAACATGGAAAAACTATAAAAAATGCATTAAAAATAATACAAAAGTCCTGTAAAACAATATAAAAGAAACTAAGAGTACTCTACCACGCAAAAGAGCAATACAAAAAAAAACATATTAAATTCACTCACCTATATAAAAAAGACCATGTTATAATGCCGAAATCCAAAAAAGCCTATTTAATTCACAGAAAAAAACACATTACTTAACGGGTGTCCCAAAAATATGGAGGCAGCTTTGATTAACACAAAATCTCTTAAATCTTGCAAAAATTATTTTTCATTTAATCCTCTATAGTTAACTTACAAATAAAAATCTTTTCTGTTGATATTATTGCTTTGAAAATTCAGTTCATTCAAAGTTCAAGTTTGTTTCCCACTGAAAACGAGAAGTTTAAGTTTTGGCCTACGTTCTTAATGGATCGTATTGTAAGATTCTGAGAATCAAGGCGGTGTTTCAGACAATATACTTTGTAATTGAAAGCACTTCTGAATAATGATTCCGAAAATAATCTGGAAAATCAGTTGTACATGACTAAATTGTTTGAAAACAAAAAATTGCTGTTTCATTTTGGTAGATTTTTGGAACAAATGTTGAAAAAGAGAATGTTGCATCTGCCATAGTGGTTGCATCAATCAATCAATGTTTAATTTCAGTTTTCTGATTTCTTTGTGAGTGTTTTTCCAAGCACCATTAAGTTTATTTCGTTAGATGCAATGCAGAAGTAATAACAATCTAGGTATCAATTTGTAAGTTGACTACCGAGAAATAATTTAGAATTGTTTAAGATAAATATCTATAAATATATCATCTTTTTAAGACACCCGGTACAGAAATTAATTTTGTTTTAGACGTAAATATTAATTTCTCAGAAGAATTATTTCAAAATTTAAACTTTTTCAACAAAACCAGATATTTGAAGTTATAAAAACCTACCAAACTCATTTTCATACTGCTGGTGCTTTAGCTAAAGTTAACATATCGTACTAAAAGATTATAAACACTTTATTAAAACCAATTTATGTTGAGCCTACGCATGCAAAATACAGATTTAGTTTTCAATAGACATTTATAACTATTCAGTAACAAACTTCTAAATTTTTAAATGTGTAATATTGTTAAGATATTACAGTTGTAAAAATTGTAAAGCATTTCAATTTCTCTCAGAAATTTACCTTCTTCGCCTTCGCCTTCTTCGTCGGCTCTGCACATAGTGGCCACAACAAGTATTGATGCAATTGCGAAGAAAATCTTCATTTTTAATTCTTCGAGTCCTAAAGGTATGACCTTCTCACTTTGCACTCGAAGTTCAAATGCGAATTTTATTTCTTAACAATGCCTTTTATAACCTTCAAGGCAAAACATGATCTCACTTAAGATGGTGGTAGTGTATATTGTATTATTTTATTTGAATTAGTAAAGATTTAAGATGGGTGTAATGTAGATTGTATTGTAAAATTTATCTATAGTAAAGTAAGCATTGCCTCCAAACATTTTAACAGCCGTCAAACTCCAATGAGAAAGCAAACAAACTGCTAAAAAGTGACAAGATCTATCTCCTAATTTTTTATTTGTAATATTTGATTAATTTCTTTAATTCCCTTTTAAATACTTAAGGGAAAACACCTTTGAAAAAGGCAAGTTCCTAACGTTAATGCATATATTGGTTTAAAGCTATTTTTCAAAACTGTAACGGGAAATGGAACTGGGAATAGCAGGGAAATCCGGAATGCCACCAGAGAACGGCGATAAATAACTGGAAATGTTCACTAACACTGAAGAACTCTGGGAAGTTAAGAGAAAGAATTAATTTGATTATACAGCCGATATATTGATAACAATGCGTATTCGGAAAATTGAAAATAAAGAAAGCAGCAAGATGAGAGGTTGACAAAATTCTTTCCATCCGGGTCTGAGTGTCTTGTGTATACCCGGGAAGGAAACCGCTATCGGCCTGGTGAGATACACCTCATGCAAACAGGCTATTAACAGCTTGACATAACATAAAATGCTTTTTGAGATCCAATGTTTGATTCTACAACAAAGTAGGCATGTCGCATATCTAGCTCAATCTTCAAACGCTGTTTTCTAAACTTCTTGTAAACGTTTTTAAATTTTCCGGTAAAAATGTTTTTTTCTATTTTCCCGTAAACAATACGTCTAGTGGTTAATCCGCCAGACTCATGATCGCAAGGTCGTGGGTTTGAATCCCACCAAGGTTATACTTGCTGCGAAAGTGTGAGGAGAGCTGCTAACTCTCTGTAGTTCCAGGCAAAAGCAAAAGGAATCACGAGGTGCGGTCACATCGAGGGGAAGGACCTGGGTCGCCCTGATGGGCCCCCCTGCGCCAAGAATAGCAAATGCATGTGCCTGAAACTGAAAGGTTATGTATAACCCGTGTCCCCTGCTGGAAACAAGTCATCTCAAGACTTTTGCGGGCTAAGCACGTTAAATACACTAACTCACTCAGTCACCTTTAATCTACGGAAGATTCAGAAGGTAACGATTTGCTACTCTAAAGTGTTCTATACTCTTCCTATACTGCTAAACATGTGCTGAGCAACTAAACATGTACTCATCCAAGTATTTATTGTTATCACGTTCAGAGTATTACTTATCAATACAAATGCCAAAACAGCAAGGAAATTCACATTTTCCCTCATCGCAATATGACGAACAGTCTCCATAGGCATAAGATATGATTGAATTAAAAATAATTTGGAAATATTTTTATTTTTGAATATAAATAAACAACCTCAACCTCAACCTCAACCTCAACCTCAACCTCAACCTCAACCTCAACCTCAACCTCAACCTCAACCTCAACCTCAACCTCAACCTCAACC
>JAYJMH010020616.1:0-19705 GCA_036873815.1 Phacellophora camtschatica
GGAACCAGGATAATTTAAATGCGAAAACACATTGACTAATCTATTTACCTCAACATCGAATGCTTGCCAATCTGATGGCACTTTCTTATATACGCTTATTTTAGGTTGTGAACACGTACGGTTTGGTGAGATTAAAACAAACGAGATCGTTGTGATTTACACTCCAGATGCACCACAAGGGGGTATTGCGGTTCCTTGTGACATGAAAACAGACGGGGGTGGCTGGATTGTTTTTCAACGTCGTGTTGACGGTACAGTTGATTTTAACCGCAACTGGCAACAATACAAAACAGGGTTTGGAGACAAGAATGGCAATTTTTGGCTTGGGCTTGATAATTTACACATTTTAGCTGGCCCTGGAAGAAAAGCTATTTTATGGGTTGATCTAACAAAACACCAAGACGGAAGGCCTTATTATGCAAAATATTCTACATTTGAAATTGAAAATGAAGCAGTGAAATATCGTCTGAAAGTTGGTGGATATTCTGGAACGGCTGGTGATTCACTAGCAATTCACAATGGAATGAACTTTTCTACCCCAGATAATGATAACGATTATTGGGAAGAAGGAAACTGCGCTTTCAAGCACACGGGTGGATGGTGGTTCAATGCATGCTTTGTTGCAAATCCCAATGGTATTTTTCATACTGCAGAAGAAAACTATACCGGTGATATGTACTTTGCGTGGTACCGTTTATTTTCTGGATATGGTGGAATCAGAAAATTTGAAATGAAACTCAAACACGAGTAAAGCAAGTGCGCTGCACAGGGAACCACGGAGGCAGCTGCCCCCTTGATCTACCAGAATAACAATTACTTATTTTTCAATTGTTTGCCCTCAATAATAATTTCTTTCCTGCACCCTTAGAGTGAAGTTCTTCCTCTTCAAACGTCCCTTTAGATTTGCAGATTTTTCATTATTTCTTTTTCAAAAATTCAGTTTTTTAATGTTTAGCTCATGCTCCCCAAATTGGAGAACTTTCATTACAAAAACAAATTCTTCTCTCATTTCCAACGTGCAAATAGAAAAACATATGCAAAATATAAAAAAAGTTCTGTCCTTGCTATCAAGTACTTTGATGTTTTAAAAACAATCAGTTATCACAATGTGTTCAAGGTAATCATGATGGCGATGATGATAAAACAAGATTTATCCATCAAAAACGTTGTGATCCCCTCATATTAAGGTAACCAGGAAAGGATTCCCTAATTATAACCCATAGTGTCCCATTTGAACTTAAAATCTTAATGATTCCAACTTTTTTTTCTTAAACATTTATGCTCAAACGTTTATGCTTTAAACTTTAGAGATTAAAAACTTTTATGCTTTAAACGTTTATGATTTAGAGTTTATACTTAAAACTTTTATGCTTCAATCACTTGTGTTTTTTCTCAATATCTTTGTGTCTATGATACTTAAATGTAATATAAACAACGCTGCTCTATTTGTGGATAATTCTTTCGCAATTTATTTAATATGGATATAAATATGGATACGAGTTCATGTTAGAAATCAACAAATTTATTACCAGCATGAATTTTCTAATAAATCCTTTTGATGGAGATAAATGCCTAGCCTTGCACTGAATGAGTCCACTCACGAGAATAATTTCACGCCAAACGTAAGGCTAGAACCTTACAAATTTTGCCTATTTTCGGACAATTATCAAACTGCTTATTATTTAAGACCAAATGTAAGGCTATAGCCTTATAAATTTTTGCCTTAATTTGGATAATTATGAAACTGCTAATTTCTGACCAAATGTAAGGCTATGACCTTACCAATTTGCCAACAAATTTAGATATTATGAAACGGCTCATTCTAGACCAAACGTAACGCAAAAACCATACCAATTAATCCAAGATTTGGATAATTATGAAACTGCTCATTTTAGGCTAAATGTAAGGTACCTTACCAATTAATCTCAAATTTGGAACAAAATGAAACAGATCATTTTAGACCAAACGTAAGGCTATAACCTTACGAATTTAGCATAAATTTGGAAAACTATATGGACATTATTGAAAGGCTTGCGATCAAAAAGTGTAAAGGTTTTTCCCTTTTTTCAATATCTCGTTTAGTTCTCGAGATATTATGCTTTGGAGTTGAAACCTCAGTGTCCGATTTTCGCGATGCGTGAAACTAAAGAATTTGCGAATTTGTGACGTAAAGTGTTTGTGTTCTGAAAGTAATAAAACATAAAATCAATGATTACTCGAAAGTCAATGATTACCTAGGAACAAATACTGAAATTGTTTTGGCTTTTCACCATCACTTTTTACAGCTAAAACGTCATCTTCAAACCTTCATATTTCAAAAACTATAAAATTGACGAGGCTGGATGCGCCTTTGTACAGGGCTACATTATTTGAACTTGGCTCTACTAGACTTTTGTACATATTCTAAATTGTAGAATTTATTTTTTTAAATATTTCAACCTTCCCAATCTTTTTCCTTATTGTAGAAATTAAAATTTTCTATGTATTGTTGATAAATTACAGATAAAACATCAGTGCACAAATAACAAGTTTCTCTTGTAAACTATAAATCTCTCAGCAGTAAATTGAATCAGTTTTGATTGAGCCATGCAAAATTAAACAAGTTATTTATTCCGAACTGAAAGGATCAACACTGCCATGATTCTTGGTTTCCAACCAAAATAGTACATGAGGTCTACGCATAGGTTATGCTTCAATGTTCGATTCAAATCGGATCCGACGTATAGTAGTGTCATCATGGTTATTTGGTATTTTGACATTAATATTTAAGGATCTGAAGTAATTCAGTTACTGGTACTAATGAAATCAACCATTTAGTTATTGGTCTATTTTTACTGGTCGTATAAAATGTGTCCATGGATATTTGATTATTTTGAGATTAATATTTAAGGATCTGAAGCTGTTCAGAGTTACTTCGCAACGGTTGCGCAAAAAAAGTAACTGCACTTTAAAAAATTACTTGAATTGGGCTCCCTGTGATCCAAACTGAAAGGGTAAACAGTTGTGGTTTATTGCCTATAATGGCTATTTCATTTCGCACCACAGGCAATAATAAAACGTTAATCTGGTTAGTGTTTGGTTTTAAATTTGGCATAGTCCATTAACAAGACCATAGGACTATATGACCATCGGACCATCCATGAATTAACCGGACCATGGGGGAATCTCCTAATACTTTGCATCAATGTGCAGCAGGAATCTGGTAATGGCGGCAATACTCGTTGTCATCGTGTACAAAATAGTTGTGGTCATTGTGTACAGAATGAATAAAAATGAAAAATCGTATAAAAATCTTCTTATCGAATTTTTGAAAACATGAATATACAAATTGACAAATAAATAGTTTCACAGGCAGCAACAAAATTGAAATTTATTAATTGAGCATGTAGAAGAGGTTACATAGGCACTTTTGTATACAAACAATGATTGTGAATGAATGAAAAAAGTAAGGAGAACATTAAGCAGAAAGTTTCATTATTCTAATTTTTTCTAATAAGAAAGATTTGTTTATTCTAATGTTTTCAAAAATTCGATAAGAAGAATTTTATACGATTTTTCATTTTCATTTTTTCATGGCCTAGTGAAATCCCCCTTCAACTTAACGGCCCAATAGCAATGCCGTTAAAAACATGAAAATCGAATGTTGAAGGACCCTATACAGTACGTTACATTCCAATTTTAATAACGAATTACGCTGCTTTTGCATTGTTAAAACATGTTTCCAACATGTAAACAATCTCCTTTTCTTTTCTTTCCTTTTGCGAATTTTCTTCTTCTTCGGCCTTCCCACTTGTGGGCCTAAACCAAAATTAAGCTAGGCCATTTTTGGTAGACTGTGCTGCTGTGCTGTGCAAGTACACTCAACACTTGAATGTTTGGCTCCTCGTTCGTTTCGTTGGTATCTCAGATAAATCAAACGAAGAATGATAAAAAGACAGTTGACTCTGTTCATTCTGTACACGATGACCACAACTATTTTGTACACGATGACAACGAGTATTGCCGCCATTACCAGATTCCTGCTGCACACTAATGCAAAGTATTAGGAGATTCCCCCATGGTCCTGTTGATTCATGGATGGTCCGATGGTCCTATAGTCCTATGGTCTTGTTAATGGACTATGCCACAAAAGTTGCCTCTATTCTTTGGCAAAGATATATGTGGCAAACCCACAAAAGACTTGGCAGACCTAAGGAAAATTTATCTTGACAGTATGTAGATTGTTGAACAATCACTTTCGTTGTTATACTTAAGAGTGGAAAATGGATATCTAACCAACAAACCATAAAATAAGATAAAATAAGATAAGATATCATATAATAATAATGGCGAAACCATGAATGAGAATGGCGAAATAAGTATAAATAATTTATACTTACAGCCTCCATAATGTCTGATGATTCTGAGTCTGGAGCTCTTATCGTTGTGATATTTGCTGCTAGGTTGACAATGAATTCTTTCAATCTCCTCGTAAACCAGTCCTACAATTCGTGGTGGATAAAAAATTATAAAATAGTACACACGTTTTTTTATAAGAATATAGTCTACAAATCGCTGAAATTTAAGAAATTGAAATTTAAGGGTTCAAAATCGCTGAAATTTAAGAATAATTTAAAAATAATGCTTAAGCTTCACCAAGACTTAGAATTTTTATTTATCTGAGTTTTTTCACGAAGCAAAACAAGCGTGACTTTCACGCTATACAGTATGTTTTTAGATTAGGTTTTGTATTTTAATACCACATTTATTGTTCTTTTCTGTTCTTGTTTTGTTTCTATGATGAAGCAACGCATTAACAAAGATTTGAATTCTTTTCCTTGATCTTCAGATGAGTTTATTGCGTCGGTTAAGAATAATCTTAGGCTCAAAAGCGAAAATTTTTAAGAATATTGAGGCTCGGCAAAAATCTAGGTATTCTCATTAAAAAAAAGTGTGTACAGCACATCGAATGGTCACGTAGAGCCCATTATACCATGAAAGTTAGGCTTCTACATAGCATCGCTTACAGCTCCGCAAAGCATACTGTACAAGGTAAAACTCACAAAGAAAAAAATTTTTAATTTCAACTTAGGAAAAGTTATTCACAAAAATATAGATATACGCAAATTCTTCTTGTTAAACTTATGGGAAAGTCACACTCCATGTCAAAGTGGCCACGTTCTTTGAAGGTCAAGAAGAGCAAAGTGCTTTTGAAAAGTCAAGAAGTTCAAAGGTTAATGAGGATTTTATAGTAACCAGAATTAATTCTCAGACTTCAGATCTAAAGTAATAAATCAAACCAAAAGATTTATTACTTTATAACGAATTTTGCAATACAACAGATTCAAGCTTGAATGTGACAATAAAATTTAGCACCCAAAAGAGCAGTTGATTTTATACCCAAAGACAAATTATGGATATATGAAGAGGTAGGATTGTGCCACGGCTCTTGGCAGCTATAAATAGCTGACCAAAAGAGGATCCAGTATTTACATGTGATATGAAACTTTCATGTGATCATTTCTCGTGTCTGAAATTGCCTGAAAGTAATGTAATTCTCTTGTTTAATCTTTCACGTTATCATTAGGTCCGCATTGAAATGCATAACAAGTTATTTATAACACTGCTTTCAACGTAGTCCAGTAAATCACAAACAAATTTACTATTTCTTATTTTGATTGGGTCAAAAATGTGTAAACTAATCAAATGAAAAATCACGCTGTGAAATAAGTTGTGAGGCTCCTATTTCATTATTTGCTATTTTTTCAGACAGACATGGGCGGTACTCTTTTCAATGGTCAGTTATGAACACTTACCCCAATGTTGAGCATTGGTATCAAATTATCGACCTCAAAAGGATAAGCAGCTGAGTTGACTGTGGGTTTTGTGGTAAGGAGTTCAGACAACTAAATCCAAGCCCGCGCTTTCACAGATAGTTTGGCTTTGAAACGAGTTTGGCCAATTGATCCCTTTAAACCACTTGGCATTGTAACGTGCCAGACCTGAATCTTTTGTTTGGAAAAATAGGCATAGTCCATTAACAAGACCCTAGGACTATAGGACCATCGGACCATCCATCAATCAACCGGACCATAGGGGAATCGCCTCTATGTTTTTTATACATATTTTTTGTAAAAGAATTTGCTGTTTGAGCCAATCTCCTCGTTCGTTTCGTTGGTATCTCAGATAAATCAAACGAAGAGTGATAAAAAGACAGTTGACTCCGTTCATTCTGCACATGATGACCACAACTATTTTGTACACGATGGCAACGAGTATTGCCGCCATTACCAGATTCCTGCTGCACACTAATGCAAAGTATTAGGAGATTCCCCTATGGTCCGGTTGATTCATGGATGGTCCGATGGTCCTATAGTCCTATGGTCTTGTTAATGGACTATGCCAGAAAAATATGCCCTCGTTATATGACAGTAAGAAAAGAAGATAAATAAGATCTTACGATGCTTTCCTGGAGATTGACTAATGATTTCAAATCTCCAATATCCAAAATAACTTCATTTTTTGTAATTGCACCTTTTCTCAGATTACCAAGTAACTTGTCGGTTTGCTGAAAAACAAGGAGTCAAAATTAAAGCAAACACTGAGGGATAAATTTAGACATTTCCCCACTGAATAAGCCATATGAAACAATGGAAAATAGCTTAAGATTTTTAAATTACAAGGGGTAAATGTGCAAGAATACATAAACATATTTCATCTATGCATTCAGCACCAAAGCTGCTGTAAAAATTGCATGTGTAGTCTCATGTTAATTTTGACCTGTGAAGTAATTTGTATTGGAGTACTGATAATTTTCAAGAGGGCAACGTTTTCAATTTTCAATTTCAATTTTCAAGTTGGTCTTTTCACGCTCCAGAAAAAACTATATAACGCATTAATGAGCAAAGTGAACAATCGTATTTTCAAAAGGTACATGTTGATGAAATTGTTATATAATAAATTGTTATAGAATTATTTTTACCAAGATGCACTGTGTTCTATAACGGAATACACACCATCTCAAAATACATGAAAAATAACAGTTCTCTCTTAAAAAATAATTTTGAAATGTGTATTTAATATTTGTCATCCATCTAGAGATGGATGTGTTCTCATCTCCTCCGCTATGACCTTGCGATGGCCCTTCCGAAATCCAATCTTCGAATGCAAAGCATCTTGGTAAATATATCCTCACTGCCATCTTTATCGTATTTGTTCATTGAGTCCGTTTTCTTGTGAGACCTTCTATACAACAAAAGCTTGAATTAATGATTAGCATGCTATTACCATGAACATCAAGCTATCACCATGTACACCAGGCTCTCACCATGGACATCATGCTGTCACCATGTACATCAAGCTATTACCATGTACATCATGCTATCACCCTGCAAATCATGCTATCACCATGTACATCATGCTGTAACCATGTACATCAAGCTATCACCGTGTACATCATGCTGTAACCATGTACATCAAGCTATCACCATGTACATCATGCTCTCACCATGCACATCATGTTATCACAATGAACATCAAGCTATCACCATATACATCAGGCTCTCGCCATGGACATCATGTTATGACAATGTACATCAAGCTATCACCATGTACATCGAGCTATCACAGTGTTTATCATGCTATCACCATGTACATCAAGCTATCATCATGTACATCATGCTATCACCATGTACACCAAGGTATCACCATGTACATCATTTTATCGCCCTGTACATCATGCTATCACCATGTACATCATGCTATCACTATGTACATCAAGCTATCACCATGAATATCATGCTAGCAGCACCATGTACATCATGTTATTATCACGTACATCATGTATATAATGAATTCCCCCAACTGAAGAGTACCTGTCATTCAAAATACAGGCGTAAAAATGACACAAAGATACTCATAGATTAAACTGGTAATATCCAAGTTCGAATTTGTCGTTGTTTTAAGTTCGAATTACGATTACGAGGCGGAAAATCCAAGTCCAGAAAGTTTCTTTAATTTTCATGAGTCGTGGTATAGCCTTGCATAACTACCTACGACGATTGTCATACCTGTTTCGATACTCATACCTGTTCATTTCTGGCTCTAACTGACTCTGTATCTTCGTCTGTAATCTGCAATAAACTCATTCACATCAATATGGGCCTGTATTCAAGGAAACATGATCATCCCATTAGATGATCGTAAAAGAAGACGTTCCCATTTAGTTTTAGGGTGACGTGTTTTACGGCTTTTGAGGCAGCGTGACAATTTTTGACCAAGCAAATTTTGATATGTAAATAAACCTTGCATCTATTCAAAATAAGACATCAAAAGTTTGAGACCAAAAACAACAGGTAAATCTGCAATTATCTCTCGTTTTGTACAGTGAAAATTCGAAAAATCTAGAGCATTAAGGTGAGCAAAAAAACTCAAGATTTTCAAAACTCACAAGTTGCTTCCCTTTGGTTCTCTCTTCTTGCAAATTGAGCCAATTTGGCAAAGTCTTCAAATATCTGCTAATGTCGTCATCTCTCGCCCAAGACGCACTGAATATATTCGATGGTCGTCCAGCTTCCTCTCGCAAAACAAGACCTGGATGAAATCAGAAAACAGTACTACTGCAAATCTGTATGGTCATGCGGTTTTTTTTTTAATATAATCACATTCTTAATAAAGAATTTGAATTTAGCAATCTTTTTTTGTAACGAAAAATGTTTTTAAATTTAAGTAAAGAAAGTTCTATCGAGTTAGTATTTTTGTGCAAAATGAAAGTTACATACGATCTGTCTGTTTATTCGAAATATATTGTGAAGGAAAAGTTACTTTTTGGCAAATATGTAATCTCTGCGGAAAAAGGGCTATAATTTTAAGACAATTTAACGAAAACAGGCCTTGCTGTTTGAGGAGAGCTGTGGCTCTCGCTCCCCTTCACGCTCCCCTCAAATGCTGAGGAAAGCTATTGATTGCTATCCAAGAAAATCAAATTGCACTCCTCAAAGTTTGCTTGGCCACTGTTTTCAGTGAGAATAGTTCTCCTAGACAGTAACAAGGGGATCATTTCAGCGTTCGCTTGCTACAAATCTTATGGCCAGACTTGAAAAATGACGTAAAAATCTGCTGGTGCAAAATTCTACTCACTTTTATATATGTCTTTGCATGACAATAAATATTCCCTTAATATCTGCAAAATCATTTCCAAGAAATCATTTGTGTACAGCGGAAGTGATTTCATCAATGTTGACAATCTGTTGATGACATTAATGACTGAAACTGTTGCCTGAAATTTAAAAAGTTCAAGTGTTTTAAAATTCAAAATAAGAAATATTTTTTCATCAACCTTAGGCCAATCATGCATATTGTAGTTTTTGCATTCAAAGAATAAAATTGAATTGAATTGAATTGAAAAACACATAATAATAACTCTATATCCTTGGTTTTGCAATTTTTGGCGGGATTATGATGATTTATGCGACTTTAATCGGCATAAAACAAAATCACAGTACCAAACAAGGCACGAATTCCAAAATCGGCAGACTGTCAGAGAGCTCTAATAAAATTCGAAATTCGATTCGGCACGTCAGGAAGTCAGCTGTCCTTGCAGTAAAGTTCGAATATGAGAAACAAAAGAAGAAACCGCTGCACAACGGTTCATTGAAGAAAACAACAACCTCTGCAAAGTCCGCCAAATCTTCTGCTTGTTAGAGCAAAAGGGTTAGAAGATCTTCCAAATCTGCTAAGTCTAACGTTTTAAAAGTGCTAATTATTATATTCAGCAAATAAAGTTAATTAAAAAAATCTTTAAAATAACCTTCAGCAGAGGCCTGTCAGCAGAAAGAGCATTCTGGGTAGCCAAGTCAGTTAAATTTTTCAAAGCATCCAAGCCTGTCAAATAAGTAACACATTAACAAGCTACCCTAACATTCAAAATGGAAAATTAACCCCTTCACTCTAAGAAAGACCATATAACACATTGATAAACATTGCAAAATGTCATTTGTTAGTAGTTAAATGCTGAAAGAAATTCAATCTTAATTTAATATTTCAACATAGGCTATCTTTTGAATTCAGTTGGTTTGTATGTGCCTTCTTTGTATCTCGATGCTCCAGGGTTGGAAGTTGGTGAGCGTTTTTAGTTTGTTGGTTGATAATTTCTTTGGGTAGGTTTTGTTAATGACTTGTCTTAAAAGATTCCTTTGGAACGCGTCAATGGCTTTTTCCATGGCTTTGGTCCAGATTTCGGCATGATATAGTAAAATTGGTTGAATAAATATGTCGACATGCATTATTTTTGTCTTGATGCGTAAGTTCCTTGATTTTTGTATGAATCTATGTTGTCTCATCGCTTCGATTGTCAGGGCTTTTCTTCTTTTGGTGTTCTCCTGTGTATCTAAGACTGTACCGAGAAGTTTGCATTTTTTCCAGCTTTGCTCAAGGTTAGTGTTAGTGAGAACAGCAATAGTGTATTGTTCAGTCTTTGTGGCGTTGATATGAAGGTTAAAGGTTTTCAGCTGATTGGGAATTGTTTCTTTGATTTTTCCTATTTTGTTAATGTCCGTTGATATGAATGTTATGTCACCTGCGTATTTTGGTATTTTTGTAAAATTTCTGTTCTTTTGTGGAGGTGCAGGTAGGGGATCTTTTGCATAGCTGTGGTCAGGTAAGTAAGGAGGAGGGTTCGGAGCTTGAAATCCACAAATGGCATATGAGTGTTCTCTTTCAATTCGGTTCTGTCTGTATGTTATAGCTTGTGCCAGGTAAAGAATGAACAGTACGGCAATGACGCAATCCCCTTGCATTATTCCCATTTAAGTAGTGAAAGTTTCGTTCAGTTCTGATCCTACTTTTACTTCAAGATTACAATCATTTGTAACTATGTCAAAGAGGTGTAGTTCCTCCGAAAGCAGAATGGCTTCTAGGATGTTAAATAGCTGTTTTCTGTTTACCGTATGGAATGCTTTACTCATATCTAGAATGAGAAGGTGTATGGTGTAATTTTTCGAGGCGATTGCCTTTTCTGTCATGATTCTACAGGCGAAGATTTGTTCGGTCGTTCCACATCCGGGCTGGTAGGCGGCTTGGTCCTTTGGGAGAAAATGTTCGAACCTTTTCCAGCATCTTTTTAGTAGGCAGATTGTAAGGATTTGTCGTACTTAGAAAGAAGAATTATGGGGCGGAGATTTTCTGGGGGGACCTTTTCTCTTTCTTGGTTTTGGCAAGGGCTTTAGGATACCTAATCATAGCTCTTCTGGGAATTCTTTAATAGAGGCAATATCATTATAAATGATGGCGATGTATTCATGTACTTGCGGTGGAGCATATTTTATAAGTTCTGCATTAACATCACCATATTCCTATTTTCATGCTTTTAACGCTTTTGTATATTTCTAAGCCAGTGAAGGGAGTAGTCATAGGTTGGAATGGATAGTTTTTCATTTTATCTCTGCTTGTTTATATTCCGTACTTGTTATATTTCCGTCTTTATCTTGCGCACAGAGTGGATTAATCTTATTTACTTCCTTAATGGCAGCAAAATATTTTTTCGAGTCCTCTTTTATGTTTTCAAGATTTTTCATTTTCGCTTTTATTATGCAATGATAAAAATACAGTTTGTATGTTTGATCAGCAATATAACTAATGTTTTAAAATATTCAGAAAGTTACCTCTGGTAGCAATTCTTGTTTCTTCAGTGACTGTATACTGAATTTGATCTAGGAATACTTTTTTAACAAACTCAGTCACGAAATTATACAACACTCCTTTTATCCTGTAAAAAACCAACACAGTTTAATCTTTTCAACCCTGTAAAGGCTATGTAACCCAATAAAAAAACATTGCAAGAAGCCAATGTTTGGGCAAATGCATTCAGAAAATGTAGCCATGTTAGTTGTTTTAATTTGATTTTATTTCTTGAAGTGATTCATTTGTTTTTGCTTCCCTGACTTTATGAAACTCAAACGGAAATTTGCCTCTTTGCTAAAAATAAATTACGGAGTAAAAGGGTGGCACAAATTACGGAGTAGGATATCCTTTTGTGCGCAATTTGAGATTTGTAGTCTCGCTGATTTCTAGCTACAGCCCTGAAAACAAAGATAGTTTTTTGGGTTTACTTCTGTCAGTTAAACGTTTCTAAAAGCCCATACATTTGTCATATGTAAACATAATGTTAACAAATTCATCAAAAATAAGAATTTAAATCATTATCACAAAAACTGATGACTGGTTATTCCAAAAAGAAACTTAACTTTACAGTTCGCATATTTTAATAACAAAGCCATACCCTAAATTGGATGACGTCATTATTTCAACTTCTTCAATGAATGTCATTACAGGAATAAACAAAACTAAGAAACAAAATTAAGAGAATTTGTGCAAAATGAAAATTCGTTTGTACATCACATCTTATTTTCTACTTTTCTAAAATTTAAATTAAAGCAACTGCAAGAGTTTCTCTTCAATTACTAATGAATGAAGGAATGCAATACTCTTTAGGATATTTAAAAAGAATACTAACTTTCGTTTTGATGTGGATATGATTTAAATTGCGTATAAACCCTATACCTCATCGTACATCATAAAGATAAATTTGTCAATGCAAAATCTTCCAGTAAAATTAACTCACTCTGCGAGCAAAGGAGGACAGATGCAAGTAGCATAAATTATTGTCAAAATAAAATTTGAATGGTAAAATCTAAATATTTAATTGTAAAATATTGTTCACTTTCAGGTAAAATTCAAAATAGCGAACGTCAACTGCATGTTTAAATAACATGACTGATGAAAAAATAAATAAATGAGTTAAAGAAATAGGTTAAATAGTAAATACCTAAATGAAAGAAAGAATCAATGAATTAGATAAAGTAAGGATATAAAACGAAGATTCGTTACCAGTAATATTCGAAGCTGCAGGTTTGCACAACAATGGTGGCTTGCTTGAAAGCAATGAATCCGCATATGGATCATCGGGAATCTGAGAAAAAGTAAGATAAATCAGCTTAAAAACATGATCTCCTTTGACGATACAGATTTGAATAACGCAGTGTTATGATGCCCCCATGTGAACACTCATTTCCCATGTTAATTCTTTACATTTTAAATCACATAGTGCCTTCTGTCTCATTTGTACTTTAAGTCATCTTGGATCTACAAACCCCCTTTAATAATCAATAAAATATTAATAGATTTACCGATGAGACAAGATCTTGGCCTTGGTCTTTGATATAGCTGCTCATTGCAATTGCTGACGACGATCCTTCGAATCTAAACAACGGATACTGAAAAAAAAATACACAGCCTAAATAAGAAACAAATTTTTGATAATGTATAACTAAAAGTAACAAAATTATTAAGGCACTATGAAATCTTCTGCAACAGAGGTAAACACCTTAATGTTCCTACATTAAATAAATAAATCCATGGTCACATGGTTGCAATCTATGATTTCTGTGTATTGACATGCTCCCTGTGGTAACATTCTTTGTAACCATGTTATCACTATTGTAAATACCTATTACATATTAAACTTCATTACCCCCTGAAAACCACATCTGACAAAACGGAAAATAAAACAAATTGGATAAACAACAGGGGGAAATATGCAAGCATGCATACAGCCCATATGGATTTTTACTTATTGATATTTGATATTTGCGAGTCAAAATATTTGCGTGAGAATTCTGATTTTCAAGGGAGTAGCAGTGTTTGATAATTAAAAGACTAATGATAATTATGACGACAATTAAAGACAAAAACTATTTAAATGCTGTTATTTTTCCAAATTGCATTATTTTCCATTAAAACTTAATCGTATATTATATCAATTTAAGTAAACTAGTATATTTTTAATAAATTTGCAACAAAAAAATGAATTTGAAAAAATTAAATAAATCACCTTTGAGCTTTTTGCCTTTTTCTTGCTCACGAAGAAAGAACTTATTTCACTGAAAAAAATTTAAATAAAATTCCTTATTTTCAACTACTTCCATTTACAAAAAATAGTTCAATTGGTAGATTATAAAATGGAATCATTTGCTGATATTTGCACTGTCATACCAGCAGGGGGCCGCAAAAACGGAATATTTAGGGGTCTGATGCCCCTACAACAGATCTTTCGGAAAACAAAAATAAGTAAATATAGAATGCAATAAAATAGAGGGTAAGGTAGGAATAAATAGGTCAGATTTGGACAACTATATCATTAACAATTTTATGGATTTTACTTCTGCTATTCTTCATTTGAGAATAAGGTACAAAGCCACAAGTAAAATTAGTAAAAAAAAATATACGATAGGGAGATAGGGTACAAAGGATACCACAATTCGTCACTCTTTTTGAAGCAAAAACACAAATGCGCCATTTTGCTCCACTCTGGCCCATTTTCCCCACCACGACGTATTATTTAAAATGTTTTACTGTTTCACTAACCTCTCTGTATTTGGAAAAGGTGAAAGTGCCTTTTGCCGAGTCGCTCGACTCTGAATGTCTAAATAATACCCCAGGAGAACTTGAATCTGTAAGGAAAAAAACAACAACAAAATAAAAAAACAACGAGTTATGAAAGCTTTTATAAAATTTGTGGTCATATCTTCATTTCTAAACCACGCTACACTAGTTACAACAGTCCCTAGCATTCCTCTTAGCTTCATAGAGGTTTTGGGAACCACCAAACATTTTGGGACTCATAGGGGTGGGGTACCACCAATCAGAGCTTGATTATTTCTCCTGGAAAATAAGATATTTAAGATCAAAGATACGAAAAACTCTAGCACTGTAGAAACCAAAGAGTCTTTTTTGTTCTCGCAATAAAAAACAAGACCGGCTTGCATTATCCAGATTTAATGTATTGTACGGAACTGGAATTAAATCTTTTCATAACAAAAATAGTCCAAATTTTGATTAGTTTTCCTACCAGTTAGCAAACCAACAACGTTTAACTAGTCTAAAGCCATTCTTCAACTAAACTTTCTCCACAACAAACAGACCAAATTGAATCTGAGCTGCGCGACAAACAAAAGTTACACTGCATAAACAAAAAAATGGTGTGTCTTTGTTCTTTCATAAAGTCGTCATTTGAGTAAAAATATTCATATATTTTATAAAAATATTTAAAGATCGTTTTTTGAAAGACAATTGTGCAATCTACATTCGAATTTGATGTTGTCTATATTCGTAACAACTAACAGCATGCTTCAAATCCAAGTAACTCATTAAAAATGGCAAATTGGTTATCACAAAAAAGTGATACTAAAATGTTAACATCGCAATGAGAACTTAAGCCTTTATTTACACAAACGTAAAAATCAAGGTTGGCAATTTTGACGATTTATCCATCTGAACATACGTTTTGTTCATCTTGTAAAACATAGGTGTCCCAAAACATAGGTGTCCCAAAAAAGGTAACAGATTGGATCAAGGCTAGTGCCTGGAGTTTAACTCAAATTTATTAGTAATTTTTTAAATATTTCTCGGTAGTCAACTTAAAAATTTATACCCAGTTTGTTAATATTTGTGCATTGAGTGTCGAAGTATAAATTCTGAAAGTTCAGATTTGTCTCCAACCCAAAACCAGAGGTCTAGGTTTTCGTCTAAACTACGTATCTGCATCTCCTAAACCATTGCGTTTTACGTAATGAATTTAATGTTGCTTGGAAACACACTCAGAAAGAACTCCAAAAACTGAAAA
This sequence comes from Phacellophora camtschatica, assembly GCA_036873815.1. Classification (NCBI taxonomy): domain Eukaryota; kingdom Metazoa; phylum Cnidaria; class Scyphozoa; order Semaeostomeae; family Ulmaridae; genus Phacellophora; species Phacellophora camtschatica. Next base: position 15,659 of record JAYJMH010020616.1, read on the forward strand.
TTAAACGCTTATTTATGGTACAGCCACTATGAAGTGCTTTCTCTTTTTTCAGCATTTTTACCAAAGATCTACCAAAATGAAGCAACAATTTTAGTTGTCAAAACATTATTTTTGGACTCAATGTTCAGAAATGTTTTCAAAAACAAAGCATGTTGTCTGGAACACCACAGTGATTCAAAAAATCCTACAAGACGATTCTAGGCCAAAATTAAAACATGGTCTTATGTGGGAGACAAATGGGAACTTTAAGTGTTACTATCTCAATTCTCAAACAATTAGTATCAACAAACCAGACTGATTTTTAATTTTAAGTTGACTTTAGAGGAGTACTCAGAAAGATTTTTGACCGATTTGAGAGATATTCTCAGCAATAGCCTTAATCAAACCTGTTACCATATTTTTAGGATACGCGGTATAAATCCTTCAATATTATTCTCCATTCTCATTCCAAATACTCACTGAAAATTCAATTTCAGACCAAACTTCTTCCTTTGTATACAACTTGATGTCTGAAAAATCAAATCAAATCATTTGATTACAACAGCGCAACGCTTTAAATCTAAAATCACTCAATCGATCAATCAATCGATTAACTATTTAATCAATTTAATCAATCACTTTAAATCGATTAATCAATCAAATATCTTGATAAAATACAATTAAACTACCAGGTGTCCCAAAATGGTTAAGGATTTGGTTGATTTTAGGAACGAAAATAATACTTAAAACGCTACAAACTGTGTTTGCTCTTGCTCATTAACAGCTAACCGTAATCAAATATACCTTTAATTTGAGATTTTTCGAGCCTTAAAGGTATCGAGTATAGTCAGCCGAGATATTTATCTTCAAAGTTGAAATTGTCTGTCATCTTCAAACCAGAGCTTTTGTAGAATCGTCTCTATTGAATTGAATATGGCAACATCACACGATGCTTATTGTTAAACATGCTATAAGGCTGTGTGCTTTGCTTGAAATCAGGATCAGGGCAATTCCCTCAAATCGGAGACCTTCCATGGGCCATTCTGTAAAAGCTCTTGCTTGAGGGTGACAAACAATTTGAACTTTCAAAATGAATATCTCGACTTAAAAGGCACTAAATATGTCAAATAAAATATATTTTATCAAGTTAACTATTAATGAGTGAAAGCAATCAAATTTCAAAGAATGTTATGTAATGTTGATGTTTCTAGACTCCATCAAATCGTTAGCCTTTTTGGGACACCAGGTACACATATAAAAGGTATGTATTCGGGCATGTATTCGGGCATGTATTCCATACGACCCAAAATAACACAGCTTTACGAGTCTGCGCGGTTGAATTACAATTTAAACAAATAAATAACGACATATGTACTACCGGGTGTCCCAAAAAACCTTGGCTTTGTTTTTGAAACCTTGTTGCAAAAACGTGAGTACAAAGTTGTAATAGAAATTATTATTACCTGAATGCAATAGAAAACTTGCTAATGTTGTAATATTAGGTTTAAAAATGCTGACTCATTCATGTATTTTTGATGTATTGTTTTATTTGACGTTTTTTTCCTTTACTTTATTTAATGTTGAATACGAAAATCTAGCTTAATTACATACAAATACAATCAGCTAATCAATACCAACGTATAAAACGGAATATATAATGAAATAACAAAACATACCAAATGGGATAATACGTAATAGAAGTAATAAACACAGCTACAGCATGATTAACTCATGACATATAGTCCTGTTTTGATATGAAATCTAAATGTAGCCCAGATTTTTATGTATGTTGTGCATAGTTTACATAAACATAGGACTGAGATATGTTTTATTTGTTTTTTAAACATCTCTACATTATTTAACATCCTTATTTCAACAGGGATGTTATTCCAGATCTGGTCACATCTATAAGAAACTGTTTCAGTGCCATATAATACTGTGTTTGGTACTTTTGACACAAATTTTTCGTTTCTCAAGTTATAAGATGCTTCGTGAAACCCGAAGATTTCATTCATAAATTTAGGATTTATGTTAGCATTGGTCTTATACATTTCTATTGCTAGTCTTCGTAGGTTTTATTGGTACAGTTGAAGTATGGTCTTCTGTAAGTAGATCTTCAAAACTTGAATCATAGTCATTGTACCCTTTAGTGCTCTTTTATGAATATTGTTAATAAGGTTGTCAATTTTTCGGCTACAAAACATCCATATCAAAGGGTAGTAATTGAAATAATTAGTAATAAATGTTTTCATCAATAGTTTTCTTTTCCTTCATCTAAGTAAGGTGATAATCTGGAAAGAGCATTTATTTTCTTTCCAGCTTCACTGCACACCTTTCTTATCTGACAATCAAACTTTAGATGATTGTCTAGTGTTACTCCAATTAATTTTTCTTTCTCAGTATTTTTGATAGCCCTTTCAGATTATTTCTTTGTGGCTCTATAACCATATATTTACATTTGTCTCCATTTAGAATCATTGAATGCAGAATTTTTAATAATATAATTAATAACGTTCTCTGCTGTTCTAAAATATTCTGCGCTATATTTGTTAGTGATATTTACAGTAAGGTATCAACTCACGCCGGTTTGAAATACTCATGTGAACAGGAGGCAAATCAGCAGACCCGAATTGAACTCACGCCGGCGTTAGCTTCAAACCGGTCTGAAAATCCTCATGTGAAGGGCCTCTAATTATGCATTTACGCCAAGAAGTAATCATACGTTTCTTAATATTCGATGGAATATAAAATCGACAAATCACGTCACTTGGATATCATCTTTCGGCAGAATCGATTTAATTTCTTTATACATGTTCATAATAATCCAAAACCATGTGCCAGAAATTTGTGATCTTGGACGAAAGTCGCCTTCTCTGCACAATATCAAAAGCATTAGGATAATCACCAAACAGCAGGAAAAAACTTTTCTTTCCGAATTAGAAAATTCTCTGTCAACTAATGTAAAGTTGAATCGATCAACTGTTCAACAAATGAAAACTGAAAATAAAAAGCTCTGTTCAAGTTTATATAAACAAATGTCATCATGAAACGAACTCACATACCTCACGCGTTTTCTTCCACCCTGTTACTACCATTTTTGCTGTCCATGGGTGGAATTGGACTGCGCATTCTAGTCTTTCTTTTTCTATGTATTAAACTAATGAATCTTTTCCAAACAATAATATTTCCTATACCCCATTACTTTCAGAAATTTTATTTTAGTCCATTGCAGTCTTTCTTTCAGCTATACTTTATGGCTATTTTTTGATGTGAACATTTGACAATTGTTATATCAAAATCTATATCATTTCTGTCAAGAATAATCGAAATATGTTTTGCCCATATTATCCCAATAGGCTTTCGAACCGGTCTTTTGGGCTGTGTCACTGTTTTGTCTATTTTAAATTCAAATTGTATTATTTTTAAACAAAATTTTAAAAACAAAACAATAACTAAGAATTCCCATGTTCTAGGTTAGCCTTTTAGTTGGAAAAAAAAGACGTGCACCCAAACCCTCTAACGATTTTGACGATGTTTAATAGGCTAAGAAATATTTTTTTTCTGGATACAGACGCCACTCCAGAATGGTTATTTAAATTTACATCTGACAGTGTCAAAATTTGTCCTCCTTCCTTGATTTTCAATCGTTTTTCTTTTATGTTTACGTTATGGCAGCTACGATAGTTTTTTACTTCACAAAATATTTAAAATAAAGATGAGTATTTGAAATTTCCTCTGACATTTTGAGCGGAATATGGTTTTAGTCCCGGCGATGTACTCAAGTACCAAGGGTAAAGAGTGTGCCATTCAAGTTTGGCAGATATCACCTAGAAATCAGGAAGAAACCTTACCCATAAATCAGGATATTTTTTAAAATGGGTCGCCTCATAAACAAACAAACCAGATAAACAAATGGTATAAATAAATAAATATGCTGAAAATCTTGTCTGATTTTTAAATTTTATATTTTTATTTTGAAATTTGAGGAAGATCACTATAAATCCGGAGCAAATTTGAAAGGAAGAGGACAGTGGCGGCGGGGAGGTAAAATGAATTGGTATTAGTTTA
>JAYJMH010020627.1:0-19700 GCA_036873815.1 Phacellophora camtschatica
ACCTTCAAGATGACCACCTAAATGACCCTGACAGTAACATTTCTAAACATTTCAATTCTACAAACCATTCAAGTGATTATATGACAATTTTAGGCCTTATATATGCACTAGCTGATAATATCAAAAGAAAAACTCTAGAGAAACGTATAATCTTCAATCTAAGTACTCTTTTTCCTGCTGGACTAAACAAACAATTTTCATATTTATAACTATATTTCTATTAGAGTTTGCGTATGAAATTTCATTGCCTGTTCCTCTATTTTCACTTGTTCCCAGCGCATTATATTAGATGAACAAGGTTAATTGGCAGTGTTTTTTGCGCAATCGCCTATTTCTTTACTCTTTAATAATTCTCTCTGCGTCACATCTACTTCCATTCTATCTATCGTAAGCCACATTCTATTCTTTATTTTGTAACGATTCGTCCATTCTTTTTATTACTTGATAACTGGTCAAGCCCGAAACATCGTATTTAATCAATATCCATGTAACTTTAAATTTTATCACTTCGTATGTTATTACTAATTATGCAAAGTTACGCACGCAAAAAATAATTTTTCATCACATGTTTTGTATGATATATCACACATGCGTCACACTATTATCACATGTTTGCAAATATAGCAGATTGGTTGGCAATTAAACAATGAAATTTATCTTGCTGTTATATTCAACAGAAAATATCAGTTGAAAAGAGCAAATAAAAACTAACATAACGAATTTTCTTCTGTACGAAATCCCACGCATTGAAGTCATAAAAGCATTGATTACAGCTGAATTATCAGACAGAGCACATTGTAAGCAAATATTTAATTTCATCAAACACTACAGTTACGGAAACCGGCTTCTTTTATTACTTTACAAGAAATAAGTAGCAAAGCAATAATAAAATGCAGCTGTGCTTTCTCGTAATAAATAACGACCATAAAATCCAACTGCAACCTTGATACCATGTCAGGATATATCTGAACACAAGGTTGTCACAGAATAAAGATGAACATTGTATTCCAAAAGAAGCTACATTTCAACGATTGTAGAGTTTATCAATACTATCAATACAGATCCAAATTTATTGATCTTAACCTTTAATAACACACGCATTGGGTTTAGTATTACTTTCGATTAAATGGTTGCATTAATTTATAGTCTTTTTAGCCTAATTAGATTGATTATTTTGTTCTTTAACACAGTATTTTGCAGTGAAAGTAGTGCATGATAACTAGCCCATGGAAATAGTGCACGATAACATCGTGAAATGAAAGGAAAAATACTCACGACGAAACAGGGATACCACCATGATTCACCAATTCCATGGTTCGCTTAGCACTCTGCGCAAGCACAGTTGACTTTCCACACCCATGGTCCCCATGTACCACAATTGGAGAACGGTCGTTAGGCTCCTTAACACTCTTTTCAATCTAGAAAAAAACGTAGGTGATCTATTTTTCAACTATCCAATTATGTTCACAAAAGAGTAACATTTAAAACATGATCACGTCTATTTTCTCCTAACTGAATATAATAGCACTAACACCTCACGGCATTGTTTGAGCTGGACCAAGAGCGTTTTAGGTAGCTGAAATAAGATGAATTGCAGGTTCCATTTTTTAACCTTATAAGCTATTTGCAATTTTACTGCGATGCTGCGAGCTCCGTTGCGTGACCACCATTTCGCACACAACGCAGCTCGCAGCATGGCAAGTAAACTGCAAAAAGGCAAAACAATAGAAAGAAAATCACAAAGAGAAGACAACGAAATGATTCAATGAATATGGGCGAAATTATCTGGAATCTGAGTAATTGCCACTAATTTGGAATCCGAATTCCAATGGCAAAACTGCAGCAATAAGGTCAATTAGAATTGGCAAACTTTTTGAAACTTTGTAGATGTAAATACAAATGTGATAAATGAATAAATACAAACAAACAAACATTTTATTTGGAAACACACACAAGATTTCATACTCGTTTCAGAACTTTCATATTTCGCAAAGACTATATAGTTACTTACCAAAGCCAAAACATCGTCTCTGACAAATGAGTTGTCCGCATAATAAGCCACGTAATTCTACAACAAAAACGAAAGTCCTTTAAACAAATAAACAAAAAAAGTCCTTTAAACATACAAGGTATGACGAAATTCCTGCATGTACGGTAAATCGAAGGGAAGCACTTATTGAAAGGCGTTCATTCAAGGGAAGGAGCTCATTAGCCCTTTCAAATCCGGATTCATTTCCAACTAACGGGAAAATCCTATCTTAGTTTCATTTTGCAGGGGGGTAGCAAAAACAAACCAACTTAATTCAAAGTTACATTAAATTAATTCTAAATTAATATAACGATTTGTTTGCGTTTACCTCCTGAAAATATGAAGTTTTATTTTGTTTATCAATGGGCAATACAGCCCTACCCGGGGTGAATTGCTTCAAATTAAAGCACTGATATTTCGACGATCTGAGAAGGAAGCGTTAACTCGAGAGAGAAGGCACTTCATTAAAGAATTTATCAAACACCCACAACATAGAATTATTATATCAGGAATGAAATCATCAACCAAAGCAATACACAACACTTGATGTATACTAACTTAAATTTAGTAGCAATATCATTTCATCAATTTTCATTTATGGCAGAAAATATACACATATGTAACTGGTAAACATTGGCTAGTTGGTAAACTCACACGATGTGATTGTCTTCTCTCCTCGACAGGATCAAGTGGTGTTGGATCCAATGGGTAAAGCTCTTCTATTCGCTTCTTGAAAAATTCTAAAACCTAACAAACAATTTCAACAGATTAGTTGAAGGGTACAGTTTGAAAATTTTGCCGCAAAATAGAAAGAATTTTCTCGAAAGTTTTTATTCAAACACCCAAATGGCAGAAACACAAAAAGCGTGTTTACAATAGCTAGACAAAATTGATTGAATCTTAAATCGTAAAAGAAAATAAGCAAACCAAGGGCTCATGAAATAAAACTAAACTAGAACACATTAAAATTTCAAACCTCAAATATAACAACTAAAAGCAAATAAAATTCTTTTGCCAAAACATTGATCAGGGTATTTAACTTCAAATCCTTAAAAGAATTTTGCGGCTGAAAGGTACAATATGAGGACTCCAAAACGCACGCACGTTTTAACGCACGCACGTTTTAACGCACGCACGTTTTAACGCACGCACGTTTTAACGCACGCACGTTTTACTTTAGACCTCCTATACTAAAGTGGTGCCGCAAAAATAAAGTGATGTTTTCAAGAGCTGAACTCCACTGAAATTTTAACCGACTTCAGAAGATATTTATTTCCAAATACAACGCGTTTTATAAATCATTTCAGGGCGTTACATTGCTTTTCTAAAAGGAAAGATTGCTCAAATACAAACGTAACTAACCACAGAAGCAAATGAAGTTCCTTGTCCAGTTAAACCAGATACTTCTAACGGCTTTCCCTCTTCGCATTTTGCCGTCGCTTGGTAGGTAGGAACTTGCGTATTCTATGTAAGGATAACAAAACAATTTAAATATTGAACATGAAAATAGTAAACGATGACAAAAATTGAAGAAAAATCCATTCTTCCAAAAAGGTCCTAAAGGTAATAAAAGCATCAATACAATCAGAATTTTTTGATAAGTATACTTGGGGAAAGTGCATACAAATTTAATGACAGATGCTGAATAAATTTCAAGTAAACTCATAAAAATTTAAGTAAAAATTTACATTGGTAAAGTACAAATATATATCTAATGACAGCCGATAAGCCGTAATCTTCATCTAAAAGGAGTCAGAAATCCGTAAAAATCAAAACCACCTAAAAATTATCAAGGAAAAATACACATAACTTTGATAAGATTTTGCATAACGCCTCATTTTGTTTTTAATAAGCAGTATCTTCCATCTTCCATTGCTTCCTATGAACGATTTTCTTAAAAACTTATAAAAGGCCTTAGTATGGAAAGTTTCTTAACTTTTTTATAATTTAGAAGTTAAAGGTTAAGAAGTTAAGGTGTCTTACATTTCTAGAGTAGTAAAAGAAACTATATGCTCCTGTCATAATTATACGCCATTTTAATTAGCTTTTTTCCTCTTCAAAGTAACGTAAATTCAACCTTTCAACAACCGCAGATAACATGGGCAGATTTTGTAACAATAGTGAAATTGGCAAACCAATTTCAAAGCGATTATCCATTCATTTCAAAGCGAATTCTTTCAAGCAGAAAAAATCAAAACATGGCTTTGTTTATTTTGATTTTCTGCTTGAGTGAGTTTGCGTTGTCTTCGATGGCTAATCGCTTTCAAATTGGGAGTGTCAATGTCACTATTCTTACAAAATCTGCCCTTGTTAGCAGTACTAGTTTCTAACAAACTGGTTTGTTAAAAAAAAAATGTGCAGCATTTGGGTAAACGAATTAAAGATAACCTTCAAAACTTTGTAAATCTGATTGCCATTTAAAATCAGTGGTTGTAAACTTACCGGCAGTCTATCGATTACTTCTTTTTTCAAGCGTGCTGTTCGAAGAGTTTCCAATTCATTTCGAGAGATATGGTGCTTTTTTGCAGCGTCTGGAACACTGCCAAGAAATTCTGAATCTCTGACCATAAAAAGAGCTGAAAACGAGAGAAAACTGTTCATGTTTCCATTGAAAAAACGTGTGCCGATTTTTCATTGAAGTACCTTTACCCTGTAAGTACAAGTAAAGCACAGCTTATCAGTTGTTTTCAAAACACATTTAAGATGAAGCCGATAATTTTTCGTGGCGGATTTTCGGAAGGCGTTCTTTACTTGAAACAAGATGAAATGTTATATCAAATACAAGTTCAGGTTTTTGGCAACAAACTGGAATAAATCAAATTTCAATTTGACTCATTTTCAAGGATGCAAGCTGGTGTTTCCGTGGTCCATCTGATATCTATATAAACTACCTCGGTAAAAAATTTAGGCATAAACCGATAAGCATCCCTAAATTTTTGACTCACCTGTTGTATTTGTATATCGGGTGTCCCGGTTAATTCGAGGTAACACATTTTAAGGTTATATTACTGAAGAAACTACCGACAAAGGTATTGGTTCACTTCCTTTAAGGTTAGATAAACAGCAATGCTTACTTATGTGATATCAAATATATTAATTCAGTATCTTTTTCACTAGTAGGCTTTGTGAAATGTGTTACCATCTTTTTCGGACGCTCGCTCGCTCGGTGTATACATGCAGTAGATCCCCACTATCAAGAAACTGCAAATTAGGAAACTGAGGCTCAAAATATTTAGGAGAGCAATGGAAGAACAATGGAATTATTTGATAAGCAATGAGGCTAAAGCGAAATATCAAGTTTCTCAATAGCGCGGATTAAATGTATGTAGCATAAATCAGTAGTTCAGTAGTAAAATGTCAATGATCCGCCAATAATACAGTTCTATATACAAATACAAAAATTCCAGCGTAACGTCAGGCCAGAGATTTCATACCATTGGGATTGCATCTGCGATATGCTCCGTGTAAAATTTCCATTTCATAAAGAGAGAAATTGTAAATCCATCCATAGTGTGCTGTGATATGTCTGGGTAAATCTTCATATTTCGGTATCCAGCCAAGTCTTTCTCTATTAAGATAATATGCATATGCTCAACTTAGGGGTTGGAGAATGTTATGGGTTATACGGTGTCGGTGCAAAGATGGAACACTGCCTTTTTCGCTCAAAAAATTCTGCATGACTGGAAACTTGTTTCAATATCCATTCTGGAATGTTAGAAAACCTGACAAGGGTTACAGCAAATGATGCCACAGGGAACATGTCAAGACACAGCAACCCTGAGACCTTTAGGCTAATCTACACGATCCGATCCAAGTCACCGTCACCCTACATTGAAGGTTGTTGAAATGAGAAAGGAGCAAAACACATCTGGATATACCCGTCGTATAAACCAACCTTTACAAGGAACAATTATGAAGTTACAAGTTTGTAAGTTTACAACGGGTTACAAGAATTATTTCTGAGTATGTTCATTCTAAAAGGTCTAAATATACGGGTTTTCCATTTCTTTTCTTTCAAAATTGACCCCAAAATATTTTATTAGAGTTAGCTAGAAGTAGTTGACTATATTACCGTTAGAATTAAACAAATTTATTAGCATCCCAGTTATGGAATAAACTTAATAATGAATTGCAAAAATAAACAATTTTAAAACATTTTCATATCAAAACAAGTTCAAAATGAAAACTAAAACTAATTTCAAAAAGGAGTTAAATTTGAAAACTTTTTAGAAAATCTTAAAAGTTAACTTCAAAACAAAAATATAAATTTATCGTTCGAAATTTTAATTTGTGGTTTCGTAACTTTCAGATAAGCTTGTGGGTCGTATAGTTTAAATTATATTTTTAAATAGGCATTTTAAATTTTATGTATGCGATCTAAAAATTGCATTAAAAAAAATTGAATACGAAATATTAGAAATTGATTCATTCGAAAATAATCGGATATAAAACAAAGCGGTAAAGAATTTCAAAGACGAGGTCAGTTTCATCTACTTTCATTAACCCTTTCACGCCCGGATTTATAACTGTTAAACAGGCAAATCATATGCAAGTTTTATTTCACAGGGGGTAACGCACGCAAACCAACTTAACTCAAAAGATAAACTTACGTTAAAATATCTAAAATTAACAAAACGTTATGCCGGTATTTACCTCTTACGTTGTTTGCCACATGGCCCGGCGGTGAAAGTGTTAAAAAGAACGAACAGATTTTATTGGTGAAAAATTTAGGAGACTCATTCAAAATTTTTTTTAATTTTTTTTTATATTTTATTTATTTTTTGCTAATTTTTTTTTTTTGCTTATTTTCATTCAAAATTACTAAGCATTTTTACGAAAGCAAGCCTCGTCATGGTTTTTTGGTCTCGATTTCATTCGGGACCAACACTATTTTAGTGAAAATATTTGTTGAGTTGCATTGGCACTGTGTAACACAAGCAGAGGCAAATTTTGTCAAAATAATGAAATTGATACACCAATTTCAAAGCGATTAACCTTGGAAGACAACGCCAATTTTCTGAAGCAGAAAATAAAAACAAACAAAGCATTGTTTTGATTTTCCGCTTGAGAGAATTCGTTTATTCTTGAATGGCTAATCGCTTTGAAATCGACACGCCAATTTCACCATTGTTACAAAATTTGTCTCTGTTCGCAACACATAGATGTTGACTATTTGGCAAGCTTCGTCATTTTGTCAAGCAACGGAGTAACTTAGAAATGTTTCCATATAATGAAGGAAAAACAGAATAAATCCATAGCATTAAAGACCCATATTTATATCTTCTTGTATGTCTTCTTTCTGTCACGTTAATCCTAACCAAAACTTAGCGGTCTTGACTGTGCTTATTCAATATCACAAACGCTCCAATGTCTTAACGTTGTTCGTGTGAATTTTCATCATCTTTGGGAACAAAATTTTATGAACGTTTTTTTAATTAAGAGATGTCGTCCATGAATCTAAGAGCGTTATTTTAAAATTTTTGGCTTTCATTTTCTTCGGCAATGAAAACGTCATTTTCTTCGGCTCTCTGACGACCCACCTGACAATGAAAAAGCAATGGGGAAATTTCGAAAATTGAAACCTCTCGACAGTGATCAGAAAAAGGAAGACGCGAGGGGGGAGAGGAAATCCAAGAGTTGTGTACAGTGAGTGGGAATTTGAATTATTTTCGACGGGAAAAAGGGAAATTTTAAGTACTTGATAGGAGCAGGGATAACCTGAAAACCTGGCATGGCGTCATTTCAATTGAGGTTTTACAATGAGATGTGTTTATCTTTAGAAGTGTCCCTAAATGACAGCAGAAAAAACATTTTCGCTTTCCCTTGCTCCTAATAAGTGTCGTTGAGACCATGTCATTTTAACAAAATAGCACCCTGGGTATAAGAGCGTCGAATTAAAAATTCAAATAAAAGTCAAATTGAAAATAAATTTCAATTTTTTAATATTATTTTTAATTTGCAATGCTTTGATACTTAGGGTAATAAAACAGCAACTAAAAAAAACAGTTTCAAACATAAATTCGGCTAAATAGTGGAAAATAAATCAAATACATTTTATCCACTGACTTTCTTATTTTGACCTGCATAGTAGACAAAGTAAAGTAATGATATTAAATGTTCCTAAACAACATTTAAAGTCTTTATGATTAGTAGTTATATCAATATGCTAAACATGTTCTATTAGCCTGAGATCAGGCTCTCCGTCCGAAAAAAAATAAATATTTTTTTTAAATTTTTTTTTCGGATCACTGTTTCGGACGGAGAGCCTGATCTCAGGCTAATGTTCTATGTGCTGTGATAAATATGTGTGCCTTACTTACCCTGTAAGAGCAAGAAAGAATGGTAAAGTGTTTTCTTCATAACATCTGTTTATTTCGTTGACTGCCAGCAGCGCTCTTTCTGTGTCCTGTAGGTCTTCATCTGAACCCTGTTGAATCCAAGAAGTATATATTTAAATCTAATAATGAAAATAACGGGATTTTTAATTCCAACAACTAAATCTCAGCAAAAAATGCAAAAGAAACTAAACTGTTCACACTATTACCAGTTCATCAACAGGAGCACAACTAGAGGGACCCCTGCCCTCTTAAAATCCTAGTTTTTTTCACCTGGTCAGTTGTGGACATTTTGTGAGATATCAATTTTTTCTTGAATTTGTTTTTTTACAAAATTTATTTTAATTAAGAAATTTAAAAAAATTCATACTCCACGCAAATCAATGAAATCTAGCTTGGGTCAAAAAAGCTCAAATATAACTGAATGAGTTTTCAAAATTTGCATTTTTCATCAAAAGAAGTTTTTTATGTGTAGCAAAAAAAACCAAACTCTGATTAAAATAAACATGTATTATAAGTTCATTATTATTATTTATCAATATTTTTGAAATATACATGCAAATAAAACAAAATAAAAATAATAAAAACAAATTTAAGAATTTGTTCAAAATTTCACAACAAAATTGAATTTCAAAAAATTGTTCAAACATATCTCCAGCCTGAATCCTTCTCACGAATCACAGGTTAACTACTGTATATTAAAAATTAAATGTGAGTATTTTAGCACACTAACAGTGTAAAAGTGCAAAAATGAATATTTCCACAAGTCATCAAATAAATCAAACAATGAATCCAACAAACAGCTTCCAGCAATTAAAGAACACAATAAAAAGGAACATCCTGTAATCAATATATGATGACAAAGTATAACTTATCTACTCCCCAGGGGGGTACTCATATATATTTAGGATAGGGGTGCTCCGGCTGGGGTACAAACCATCAACCCAAAAAAATAATTTCTAGCATCAAAATTGACCCAAAAAAATAATTTCTCCTGCCCTGCACATTCAAAAAAATAACCAAGGAATCTCTGTTCCATAGATTACAGTGAGATCATGCAGACAAAGGCAAGTGTACTGTATCTTATATATATATAGATAATTTACAATTTACATTTTGAAGTTCCACTTCAGCATTGTAGCCATTGCATGCTACCTTCTGAGTAGCTGTCCGCACAGCGGGCTTTTCCAAACAATTTTTTTTTAACTAATTGTGACGATGATGATTCTTGTATTCAAGACCCAAAAATATAATTCAGAATTTCATGAACCCAAGAAAGTAATTGTACAATTGATTGACCCAAAAAAATAAATTTCGCTCAAATTTTAGACCCAAAAAAGTAACCTCAAGCACCCCGATCCAAAATAATATATGAGTACCCCCCCTGGGCCTACCCCAGACTAAAATCCTGACTCCTATCCATCCTAGACTAAAATCCTGACCCTTACCTTGGGACACATTTTTGGGTTAACCATCCCAGTCTTGGGGGGTCAAGGCAATGATCTGTTCACTTTAGAGATATTCCAAGATTTGGCAATTAAGAACCTATTTTTCCTTAAAAAATTGCAAAAATTGTGGAAGGGGGTGTCAAAAAAAATTAGCTGAGTAGAATGAGAAATTTGTTGATAAATAGCAAGCTCAGTTTGCTAAGTCAATATGATTTCACATTTCCAGGCTGGCCCTGCTCTTGCCTCCTCTCCAAAAACATAAAATACTCTTATCAAAACTGTAAAAGTGACAAGAACTTATTTGCCTGTGACAACTTACCCAACGCAAATCAACATCAACAAGTCTCAATTTCTTTTCTTCGCACCACTCCCGTAAGCCTACAAATACCTATAAAGAAGTTTGAGAACAGTTTTGCTCAATAAAGACAAGACAATATAAAAAAAATAAAATTGGAGGGGTGTTGGGTCAAAAATTTGCTAATGCTGCTAAGTGTAGAGCTGAGAATTGCGTAACAGCTGAGACACGCTTAACAGTTTAACTTGCCCTCACAACTACCAACAGAGCAGCAAAACATGAGAAAATTAAAGTGGTGACAGGGGGCAAAAAAAATAATGGGGGTTCAGTCCCCATTCTCCCAGCAGCACCAGCTTTCAGACAGTGTATTTTCTGGTCCAGCTTTGGCTTCCTTACTAAAAATTAAAAAGAATAGCACAAACACTATTTGTTGGTTACTCCTTGTTTGTTGCAGCAGGTTTGCCTTCTATTCTTCTCCTGTGTTCAAAATGCCAAAATGCAGCAAATAAATCACCTTTTTAGCTATCAATGTAGAAAATTATAACATACCAATAGGACAGATGGCCTTCTAAATAAAATGAGCAATGAAAAAGCCACCTGACAAAAAGACTCCTCTTCTAACCAAAAGCTGCAAAAAACCTGTTACAGTTATTAAAAAGCAACCAAAACTCATCAATTCAATTAATTTAAAATAATAAATTAGAGTATGATGAATCGTTTATTCTTTTAGTTTCTCAATGGATTGGCAGGTTGCCTGCAGGTACTCAAATCAAATCAAATCCCAAACTCTTGATATATTTATATACTTGCAACACAGTCAACACAGTGCTGAAAAACAAAACGTCATTCCTCACCTCTTTCGCTAACAGATCTCTTTCCTGATTGAAATCTTCAAAAGTCGATGCAACGTAGATTCTAATGTTTCTCCAGCCTCTTCTATTTTTGGTTGGTTCCAGTTTCAGCTCGCCCTGAGATTTTGCGTGTGCACAAGTGCCGTTTGCTATTGCCCATTGTAAATTTATTTCTGTTGCTTTTAGCCTCGAAGCGTGGTCATAGCTTACTATGCCTATCTTGTCTGTGTTAATGTATTCGAGGACAACGTCAATGAGTTCATTCCTGTTATTGTTTCCATCTATACTTAATTTCTTCGATTTTTGCTTGCGCGAAGTAGTGGAACTCGAAGAAGTTGACGAAGAGCATTTTGACGTTTTTCTTTGGTCAGCTTGCTTATTTTTCGGAGATTTTGAGCTTCCGGTACCCATACTTATGAATTATCAACTTGGCAAATTCTGTGCATAAATTTCAAGCCTCTTGATTGAAAATCTTTGCAGTAATGTTCATTTTCTTTCATGAAAAATGTCTAAGTTTTGCAAAATGTGTTACTTTGTTTGCAAAAGACTGTGACTTATTTGTTTGTTAATTTCTCGTCTCCCTGTGATGCATCTCGTCACCATGACAATTATTCACAATTCGAAATGGTATCCAAGGGATTTCGACAAAAATAAAAACACGACAAAAACTATTGTGTTCAATGGCTTTACTTTTCAATATCGAGTTAAACAGGATAAGGTTACACTGTCTTTTCGTTCAAAAAGTTAACAAAGGAAACAACAGACTTCCAGAAGAAAAAAGCAAAGATTTTCAACAGCGGTTTTATTGTTCCCGCGGATATCTTTTTCTTTTTTTTTTTTGCTTTTTCAATCTCTCGAAGCCGAAAGAAAAATATTTTATCAATTTAAATAATTAATAAACAAAAATTTATGTTTTCTTTGACGCAATGAAATACGCATGCATCAACATTAAAACCTTCACATCAATTTTTAATTATTGAGGCCTGTAGATTTATAGGTTTTTGGAAATGTGAAAGATAGGGGAAAGAAACTATCGCGTTATTGCAAATCCTGGAAAGTTTTTTCTTTTTCTGCCCTTTTCTGTCCTTTTTTATAGGATGACAAATAGAGAGAATATATATATAATCCGGATCGTTCTTGCACCTAACTTAAAAACCAATCATTGGATTCAAGGGTTACCCTCCTAAAAATCGATTGAAATGAAGAAAAAAAATTACTTCTTTTTCTCTAAAATACGAATCCGCGAAAGTTTATTCCAATTCTTTTTATTTCTTTTAAACATGAAATATTGTGAGTCTTTACACGGCCTCGTTATCTAAGTTAAAAAAATGAAATAAAATTAAAATAAATAATTTTGAAGAAACGAAGAAACTAAAAATGAATTGAGAATGGTGATTAAACATGAAAGTGTATTAAAGTGTATTGTTTACATTTTCCTGCTCAAGAAACTTAAGAAACTTTTAAAAAAATATTCAGTAGTAATTTTGTGAAATATTTAAGAAACTTTCAGTAATGCGGTGCCTCTTTCAAAATCAAAATGACATGCATAAAATAGGCCTGAGGCCTTTTTGATAAAACTTTTGATAAAGTTGCCAGATGGTCCAAAAAATGTCTCCACATTCGAAAAGCTTCTACGGAAGAGCTTTAGTTTTTATGATTTTGTCTTTGCTTGACGTTGATATAAGAGGCTTTAACTTAAAGTTTGATACCATGTTTGCTAAAATCTATTAAGGAGTTCTTTAGCTATACGAAAGCCAACGTTAGTGAAAGGCGCATTCCCTCATAAGCGAAACTCACGATTTTTGTATTTTCGCAGTCGATAATATCATATGTGCCTATAAATCGTGAGCTGGATATTGTCGAAGAAAGCCTGTTATATTAGAAGAATATCGACTTACTAATAGAAACATATGAAAAACAATAACGTACTGGATAAACATGAGAAATCGCATAATTTTGACGACAACAATGAGTCTCAACTTGCTCCGAGCCATGACATATACAAAGATATTTGAACACCAGTTATAGACGAAACACTCTCATGTAAATACAAACGTAATAACATGCATGCCTTACATACAGTAAGTCATCTATCAAATTCCAAGGCATCTCTCAAAAGCTTCCAGGCACGTGTTGTTGATGAGCGGAAAGCTTGTAGTTAATGTTACGGGACCAAGGCAAAATAAATGGAATTATGGCTTAGAGGTTCCAGGCCACATACGCTTAAAGGGCAATATGGAACAAATTGAAAGTGAAGGGAAAATAGCTGAAGAGGCATGTGGACGCTGCGCCTTCAAATGAGGTGCGCCTTTAAGCGGGGGGGGGGGGGGCAACAGGGTACTTTTGGTATAGACTTTGGTATATATACCAAACTATACATTGAAGCCTTTTATATCAACTCTAAAGCTCATCCACAGCAGTTTTACAGACGGGGGAGTGGGGGGGGGGGGTTTCGGGCCACCCGGTAGAATAATAAAATGAATAATGAACCAGAATACTCAAAACAAGAAAGAAGCTAGTCTACATTTGATCGCAAATTTAAAGTTAATAAAACAACAAACGTACAACTAACATACTTAAGATGAATATAACGGTGTAAAAATTCATAATTTAAGCTTCAAAATTTACTTCGTTATAAACGTGTATCAGTTTAGTATTTCAAAATCAGTTCTTATTTCAGTCGCTATGAAAATGTTTCAAAATTGTTTAAGCTTCGCAATTAAACTGTCAAGTTTATTCGATAATCGATAACCGGGATGATTTTTTAAGCCGACGTTGTATCGCAATATTAAGGCAACATGGCAATATATTTTGCACGTTTTAACAAAATTTGTTAATTTATGTTGACCCTGCCTCTGTCTCCTCTTTGTGAACATTAAAAAATGCATCGTGAACGACTCTGGACACGCACAGTCCGCGATAACCGGTGATCCCTGAAAATCTCTGATAGCATTTCGGCACATAAGCGTAAAATTCCGTGGGATGTCCAAAATTCAGCCTTTTCATATATATCTTTCATAAAAAAAAAAACGACAAATACAAATTTACTACCAACGATACCACAGGGACCATATCAATACATAGGAACCCTGTGGCCTAAAGGCCAATCTACAAGCTCAGACCTGGACAGGACGTTGCACCAGATGTAAGAATAGTTTTAGTTTAGAACGGTTTGTTATCTATGAAAAATACAGTTCTCTACGAGCATACGGTTTAACTAGCGTTGTCAGTACAATTCTGAAAAAGAGTTTATTAACATCAAGATGTTTCTGATTGAAAAATTTCGGACAAACAACTTCGGACAAAAAGGTTTTGGACTCGTTTGCAGAGCTGCCAAAGAGTTACCTTTTTCAGTTCCTCGAACAAATCTTTCACAGAAGAAGGGCTATATTTGTCTTTCAATTTTAACCAACGAGGCCAATTTTAGTCAAGTATTTTGATAAAAAAAATAAATGCTTTTGAACATTTTCTGAGGAGATTCAAAAACAGTTGGGCGATTGAAGTTCGAGCAAAACATTTTCCAAATGTTTAATCGTCCGAAAGTTCTCGAAGGTAAAATAATAAGTCAAATACTTTAAATACATTTTTAAATTGATAAGAGCACTTGTGCCTCTTGCACTTCCTTCTTTCCTTCAGCTTTAGGGCATGAGGACAGACTAGATGTGAGCATGAGGTAAAGTTTAGCAAGGCAATCAAGATCGACCCATAACAGTCGCTAATCTTCTAAGCCGTTCGATCTATTAATATAAAAATAAATTAACACCAATTGTTTTGCGCTTGATCAAATACAAAAACAATCCCGTCGAAGTGATCCTGTGGCATGGTAGAACGGCACCGCGGAAAATTCTCCTTCTTTTCCATCCATTGTTGTATGCTTCTCTGGGCCGGGCATTTCTTGTTTTCTCCAGCTTTCTAGCGGGGAACGCAGTTTTGTTCCGAGGAAATATTGAATCAGTCCGAGGACAAAATTTCGACGCTTTTTTCCACTAGGGAATTTGCCGGGGGTACTTAGCCGCTTAGACGGAGCGTACAAAGATGTGGAACTTTTCACCAATATCTTGAGTATACCAACAGCCTGTATTCTAGGTGCGGATGCGCAAAATTATTAGTTCTTATTGTTTTTTTTGTTCATTTTCAAAGAGCATTATAGCTTATTCCATTGCGGCAAGAGGGTTTTTTTTTCAGTAAAATATCGAGTGCACCAAACTCTGCAGTGATAAAAACGGCTTGTTCACTATAAATATTAGGATCCAGGCAAAAGTTACCTTAAAAAGTTAGTATGGTAAGTGTATGAGGAGGATGGCCAGGCCGGAACTTTAGTCGGGATATTTGGCAACTTTATTTATTTATTTCAGAGCCCTGACCAAAAAAGCTAGCCCCGGCCAGTGCTGGCCATTTTTTACTAAAATTAATCTTTTATAGATGAAGAGGTTCGTAAATTTTCTTTATTTTACACCCTGATTCGGGCACCGGCTATCCTCCTAGTGTATAGCAATCAAAAAATTACCCATACAATTTGCCGACCTTAAGTCGTTGGATCCATCACTCTTCCCATGAATAAAATCAAACCACTTGGTTTGTGCCTGATCAAATACAAAAACGGCCTGTTCATTGTCAATGTAGGATTCAAACTAAAGTCCCCACCGATCCCCGTTGCTGCCCCTGCCTCTGTCCCCTTTTCATCAACACCAACAAATGCCTTGTGCACAACTCCAGGCACATACAATCCGCGATAACCAGTGATCCTTGAAAAATCTGCGCCAGCACGATCGAAAAGAGATCTCATTCCCAACTTCTTCAGTGCGTCTTCCAGAGCGAGATCCGTGGAAACATTGAATTTTGGAAAATTAATGTCATAATCCTCCCTGGGGTATTTATACAGATCTCTGAGCATGCGATTTAACTTACGAGCAGAAAGAACTTCGTCCAAATGTCGCAAAGCTGCTGGGTCTGGGCTGGTTGGCAAAATTATCAGCATACATAGTTTTTCGTCTTCATAGGGCATTTCAAGAAGCCTGAAAGAAAACTTTTTTGGAGTCGCGATATTTTCGATATTCGTCGAATAAACACGAGCAGTTTGGAACATTGTGGGCACGTGCTTTTTTTTAATTTTACCATTTTGCATTGCTGAGAAACGAGACATCCCGTTGGACTTGAACGGAAACTTCCATTTGCTTTTGAAAAAAGTGCATTGACGAGAACGAATCTTGTTCAAGATGCAAGTGTACCCTCTGCAAACAAATCCTTAATTTTTCCCTCGGTTGCCTTTTCTACATGGCTGTTGATGGATTTCCTTGACCTTTCTGGGAACGAAAAAAAATCCAGCTCTTCCAATCCTCCGGTCTGGAAGATGGAATACAGCATTCGCCTAAAATTTTTGCACGCGGAAAAGCAAAAGTATTTCTGAATAAAAAAGAAATTCTCCCCACCGACTGTACCATCTGGAAAAGACCGAACAGCGGTCATCAACTTTTGGATGGCACTAGTGCCATTTACAGATTTTGAATCCTTGATTAATCGTCTCCAAAGCAAGACTCTTTCCATTTCAATTTGAGTGTTACCCTTGGCTCCAAATTTGAGCATTGAAAGAGCAGTGTACATGCTCATCGGCGAGAAAACAATATTTTTCGACCCATCAATATTTCTTGCAATCTCTCTGTAAAGATTGAATGCGAAGTCGGTTGTCGCGTCGTAGTCGGCCGAGTCCAATTCTGTTGGGATTGGAAGTTGTGGTAGAACTTGTCGTGTCTGTGTCAATGGTGGAAAAAATGCAAGCAAAACTATTCCCAACAAAACGATCATCTTGAACGCGATCTTGAACAGTTTTAAGAAGTGAAAATTTGTGGATTGTGTGAAAACACGACTTCGAATCAACAATTTGCGAGGTATTTGTTGTCTTTAAAAGCCTTAAAAACTCCAGTTTGATGATGTCCAGGAACAACGCCTCAACTCAGCCAGACCAGTGTTCTGACGCAACTGGTTCTGTGACGCAGCTGGCTCTTTGATTTGTTCTGAGATTGTGTCTAAATATTTCCGCAGCACGACATACAGCAGGAACAAATATCAGAACATTATTTCTTTCTGATCAATAACGATGGGAAAGACTACAAACCAAAAAAATTTAAGCAATGATCCTACCTTTCCTGGATTAACGCACACCTTTTTGCTGTCAAAGTGCATGCGTGACAGTCATCTGTTGATGAGAAAAATTTCCCGAAAGAAGCAGTGCGGAGGCTCTCATCGGAATCCTTGCGGCTGGCGTACACTTGCTTAAAGTCAGAGTCATTTCCAATAAAAAAATATGCTGTAAAAGGTTACACTCGAAACCTGAAAACTTTAATATCAATAGGTAAGTTAGCAGTAGAATAGCTCATTAAATATATTTGGAAAATAATAACAAAATATAAAAAGGTTACCAAATAGAAATTAAGAATGACACAAAAAATACCACAGAAAGATTTCTGCGTCGTTCGATGTTATTTCCTTTATAACAAAACGATAAAAAGAATAACTACAATTAAAAAGATTAATGTTATGATTTACACGATTCATTGACTTGAATGATTGAAAGCCAAAGTCATCAAAATTCCTATGCATCAAAATTCGAAGAAAACATTTTCAGAGGATGGGTGTTTTTCTTTGAATAATTTTTCATGGATCGGCCCCAACCCTCAAAAGGCCCACCACTAGAGTTGATATACTCGTGGAGAGTTGACAAAATTAAATCACCTAAATTAAAGTTGGTCATGTTGTTGTGAGTTCAGGGGCGGATCTAGGAAACTTGTTGAGGGGTGCAAACGCGCGAAGCGCGTATATGAGAGTAGGCAAGGAATTAGTCGCGCCAAAGGCGCGTTCGTTACAGGGGTCTGGGGGCAAACGTTTTTGCGGCCACGCCCTTCGGATCGTCGGGAAACGCCCTACTGGAAATTAATTAATTGGAAACACATTCCCAGACGTAAGGTGCTTGCTGATACAGCAAAAACTGGCAATTACATTGGAAATGGATAAAAAGACTCATTTCCAATAATAATGAGTGAGTTGATATAGATAGTTTTACCATTACTGGATTCGCATCATACCTCAGCCCAGCTTTAAGAATGAGTATCAACAAGCGGAACTTCAACGAATTTTAGAGAAACATTCTCAGTTCAAAACTAATGTTACGAATCAGTCCAACAAGCGAATCTTCCGAAGTGAACACAATAGCGACAATCAACGAATTGAAGAGAAACATTCTCAGTTCAAATCCAATGTTACGTATCAGTCCAACAAGCGAATCTTCCGAAGTGAACACGATAGCGACAATCAACGAATTGAAGAGAAACATTCTCAATTCAAAAATTTTACGAATAAGTATAAACAAGCAAACCATTTTAACAAATTAAAAAGCTAAAAGGTCTTATTGTAACAGCAATATAGAAAACAATTTACACGAAAGATCTCTAGCTAGGAATACATGAATAAATGAAGGATTTGAATTCTTCAGAAACTAAACAAGTTATCAAAGTTGCATGTTCAATTCCAATTTTCCTACATTACGTCATCGCTTGGGTCTTCCAAAATGTCGACCAATTTCATCTTACGCGGTCTGCGAATTGCGAATATGTCAATGATTTTATCAACATTCAAGTGGATTTCTCGATGAACATTCAACAAGGCAAGTCGATTAAGCCTGTTGTTTTTCATGGTATTTCGAAGATATGTTTTCAAGTGACGAAGCACCGAATTGAACCTTTCACGTGTACAAGAAGTAACGGGCACTGTTCCCAGAATTTTGAGCCCAGTGAAAATTTTAGGGAATGTAATTCGATCAACGGTAGGCAAAAGAGCAGACAAAGTTGAATGTGGTGTGCTGTCCATATTTTTACAATGATCTTCCCACATACTTAGCTCAGTCTTAATGTACCTCGGCTCGGGCAGGTCATCGAAAATTTGACTAAGGTAATTCTCGAATTTTTCCCTCCATTCAGACAACTTTTGAAGGAGTTGCATAGAAGCCATTCAATGTTGTAACATTCCTGTCAGAGAATCGAGTCTGAATTTGGTTGGAAGATGGTCAAGGAAAGGGAGTGTGACATTTCTCTTATAATATTCTGTGATGGCCTTTCATGAAAATGGTGATTTTAGTCACCAAATGCCTGGCATAAAAGACTGTGTTTCGATGATGATTCATGGTAAAAAAAACCAAAGGTTCAGAAAAGGCTAATTCCTTGTAATTTGGAGGAGTTCTATCAAAAGTTTAAGGAGTTGACTCGTCAGAAAATAGGCTTTTCGAAATTCGCCTCCCTCCACCCAAAAAATGTAGTTAATTTGGTGAGATTATATGTTCAATATTTTAAAACTAATAACAAGTTTTAAATGGACAGTGACCACCTTGAGGATAATGCTTTACAACTCTAATCCCCTTAAGGTCCCACTCTGAAATTTTCACCCATGATAGTGGGGACCTTAGAGAATATATTAATGAAAACAATTTGGTGGGGGGGAGAGGTACCAATTCACAGGGCTAATTGGAACGTAAAATTTGGGTTTTCAGACAATACTGGCCTCCATGAGATAAATATAAAGCAAGTTATGACCATTAAGGCTTTTTTTGGGAGGGGGGGGGGGGGTCGTGATCAAGCCTGAAACAGTGAAATATTAAAAACCCTATAACTTAGAAAATACAAATCCAATTTAAATGAAATTTCAAATTTTGTGCCTCCTTATAAAACTAAAAGTCTTCACCCAATTTAAGCAAAA
>JAYJMH010020638.1:0-19699 GCA_036873815.1 Phacellophora camtschatica
TGGTGAAAACCTATAAAATTATATACAAAATTTACATCTGCTATCTCTATTGCCCGTTATTTCAAACATTCGAATTTTTTCAAAATTGTAACAATGCGATTTTATTAAAGGCATATTTCAATTTTATCTGAGTAAAAAAAGGGCACTTTTCAATTTTTCACGTGAAAAAAGGGCACATTTTATAATTTTGAGGGCACTTTTTCATGTTTGCAAAATAGTGGGGGGCACGTGCCCCTAGTGCCCCCTGGTTCCTACGTCTCTGTGTGCTGCCCCCAACCTCAAAAATATCTTTTAGGTGTGTTTCAGGCCAAGCGCCAACGCATGCGTACTTTTATTTGCATATGAGCATGAGCGATGCAGACACTTTTATTTTGTTAATAAAACATTTCTTTTTAACGGTCTTTACTTCTGCGGATAAGAATGCTATTAATTTTACAAGTATCTGCGGGGAAAAGTGCGACTTCTGCTAAGAAGGGGGCCGAAATACGAAGGGAAGAAATCGCACTTTTCTCCCCGTAGGTAGCTACTCCTCCGTAGAAATGAAACTTAAAATCATTTTCCTCCACAGAAGGAAAACCTCTTTCTCAGCAGAATTAGAAAACAATCAATTTTTATAACTTTCACATAATAAATTTTGGCAAACTAAAAGTGTCTAGATTGGTCATTATCTGAAATACCAAACACGTAGTAAGTCTACACAATTTTTTAATCGGAAAGATCATTGTATATGGCCCCCAAATTTTTCTATCAGATTGGAGCATGATTATCAAACTCAAAGTTATTTGCACCTTTGAATTTAAATTGTTTTTTGTCATATTAAAAGTTGCGTTTAATAACCAATTTCTACATTTCTACATTCATTATTGAAATTGTCAACATTACAGCGATATAAAAGGTTATGTAATTTAAAATATAATGTACCCGTGAAGATGATGCCAGACAAAAATTTGCCCAGTTACATTTTTTTAAACACTGTAATTATATACTAATTCTACTTTGCATTGCTGTAATAAAAGTAAATGTGGAAATACAAACAATTATTTGTATACACAATCAAGCTCAAGATCTACCGTCAAAAATGAAATTTCTAAAAAGCGATAAATTGCCATTATGGTGGTCTTTGTCATAAAAAGGTAGATTGGAATTTTTTTAATTCATTATGTATTAAATTGGTTACATATTTATGGCATATTTATACAAACTCATACCAACAATACACCAGGCCGTCATGCTAAAAATGCATTCTTGTTAAACCACAGCATCCAAACTATGTAATAATTAAAGATTAATCTGCTGACATAAACAATACATTTTATATGCAACAAGACGAATATCGTTAGATAGTGATTCGCGTATCTGCATCCAAAATAATATTCAGGAGGATAAGACTAAATAATATTCAGGGGGGTAAGACTTGTTTGTCTAATAAATCTTATAAATATCACATCACAAGCAAAGATGTTTCGTTTCATGAAAATGAAGTAGACGCTGCGTAAGAGCGTGCAAAATGACCAGTGATTAGTTTTAACCAGAAGCAGAACGACCATAGCATGTTATCCCATGGGTTTTAAAACACGAGTAATGTTGTTTGTACAACGTGCGCTTTCCCGTGTCCTATGTCTTATCTCGTGAAACAGTTGCACCTTCGCCGCGAGGCTTTTCATGCGCAAGGTAAGGTTTCACAAGGTAAGACATAGGACATGGTAAAAAGCACGTGGAACGAACAACCTTAATCGTGTTTTAAAATCTATTCTTATCCAGCATACCAATTCTGAAGGAATTGCAAGGGAACAATCAAAAAGCAAAGACCCACAGCTCCGGCCATTACGGGCACAAACTTTAGTCAAAAACTTGCCTAAAGTCTGTTTCTCTTATTAATACGAACTGGGAATTTGTTCTTCTCCGCTTTCAGTTCCCTCTCCTCCTTATCTCGGAGAAAAGAAATGGCAAGTCTAACTTGAGGCAAGTCTAGCATTGAGCTGAAATTTCTCTCCAAAGCAAAAAAATTAAAGCGTGTAAAACAATTAGAAAAATGTTTGAAACATTACGGTGGGAAGAGATGCATACACAATTATTCAAATTCAACATGAAACGATGTCAACGACAAGATGCGGCTTAGCAGAGTGATTATTAATGTTGTGTTGTTGTTGCTCATACGATCATATAACCTGGGTACTTAAACATTTGGTACCCAGGGTAACAATCATACGATGATGATGATGCAAAATGATGTTCTCATTCGTGGCGACCGGTTTTTTATTGAAAAGTAGGGGGCCCGGGAAATTCTTTTAGCGACCACGCCCTTTATTTTAGTTTTTCCGATCGGTTTTTCAAACCGCTGAAACCGGTATGGATCCGCCCCTGAGCGACGTCAACGTTTTCACTCGGCAATCACTGTTGTGCAACATGGAGTCATGCTTATGCATAGGAACAAACTGTAGCAAAAAAAAAGTGCATCCCACTAAAAGTTTAGAAAAAAAAGAACAGAATTCCAAAATTAAACAACTAAATAGCTACTTATGGAGAGAAAATTGGGCGCCGAGGCAAGGTGGTGCAAAAATTCGTATGAAAGACATTATAAACGCCAAGGAAATTGAAAGCCAAGGAAATTGAAAGCCAATGGAAATTGGAGAAAAGCGGTTTCAAATCCTACCAAACTAGGCTAAACCAAATATACCATATTTTGGTTTACTTATTGACTAAAATACAAAGAAGGAAAGAGTGGCGAAGAGATCTATTTTGGTCTTGATTGTCCATAAGACAAAAGTCTGGCAGAGAAAGTTAACAACATTAAAAGATCCTTTTGGTCCATGTCAAAAAGAACGTTTTATTATTCTTGTTATGCGCCAGAAAATCTCCAATCAATTTTTGTGGTCACTTTATCATCGTTGATCTGACATTTTTCGAGTACCAAAGATGCATTAAGAATTAAAGGCTAATAGAAATTGTGTCCAAAAGCCGAGAGATATATTACACTCCTCCGCAGCGTCTTTCTTTTTCTTTTTTCCTGCCAGGCTATGATCTTTGTGAAATCGGGTGTTGGATTATGTTTATTAGTTATATACGCGTAAGTGTATACGTGAAATTTCTACTGAGAGTAAAATCTAACTGGGGTAAAAGCAAAATAAAATAATATTTAAAAGACGCTGCGAAGGAGCGTAAGAGACATCACTTTAAAAAACTGCGTGAGAGATATCATAAAAACAGGTTATTTTGATTTCCAAGCGAATTTTTCGTACGTTTAAAAAACTTTGGGCGTCCGAAACGTGGCGCCAACACTAAGCTCGTCCCAAGTCTATTCCGTCACTATATCCCTATTTGAAAACGCAACGAAGATCTCTGCGAAGGAGTTCTTCTGTAGAAAATATTTTCGTTGCCCGGCGAATTGGGAACGAAATAAGCTTAAATATACGCAAAAAATCTTTTCTGGAACATTCTGGAATATTGGATTATTATCAATACATCAACTGTGTTATAGCTAGTTTAAAAAAGAATAAAACCGATTAAATACAGATCAAATGTATATACTTTGTTAATATTATAGCAGTAAATTGGAATTGGAATGTAGCAATGTATGTTTTAACGTAAGAGTTGTATGGGCCCCTGGCTGCTGTAGGTAATTTGGTAATTCAAAACTATCAGGCCAAGACACACGGAGAGTCGAGTCGATATTTTTGGGTACAAAGTTTTGGGTTAAAAATGTTTGCAAAAATCGTATTTTTGGGTAAACAAAATTTTAAAATACCGTTTTGATATAATTAGGTATGAAATTTAGATATGCTGATATTTTTAGGTTTGTATCAAAAATTTTCAGCGTATTACCCACGGTATTATCTTACTGGAATCATTAGAAGAGTGCAAAAGTATTTCTAGGTCCAATAGTTTACGAAAATAACAGCTCCATACTTCACAGAAACTCTTTCATCCTAATTCATTTCGGGTATAAATTTCAGGTCTAAAGGCCAAGCAAAGCTGAGATTTTTGAAGTGGTTTTTGCAAAATTCTTGGACTGACCCCTTTCCGTAATGTCTTGGTGGCAAGTATTTCACTGAGAACTGATAAAGCTAATTAATATGTGGTTAAAATATGCGAACGCGTGTCAGGCTCCACGAACCCTGATAGGGCCTGGTGTTCAGGCAATCACGCACATTTCTATCGTATTTCACGCCATGACAATATCAATTTCACGTTCATGCGCAAAATCTGTTTAATATTTAAATCATTTAGAAATTCATCACAACGCATGCAAAAATCAAGCCTTTCCAAGTAACAACCACAGGTAGCGAGGGAAAATGACGAGAATATTTATTACACACAGTAACATTCTATTTTAAATTCAATAACAAATATTCTTATGATTTTTCATCGCTACCTGTGCAACAACTCTCTCTTT
This sequence comes from Phacellophora camtschatica, assembly GCA_036873815.1. Lineage (NCBI taxonomy): Eukaryota > Metazoa > Cnidaria > Scyphozoa > Semaeostomeae > Ulmaridae > Phacellophora > Phacellophora camtschatica. The sequence goes on from JAYJMH010020638.1 coordinate 4,394, forward strand.
GAGTAGGCCTAATATATCATAATTTCACGCTAAAATAGTTTATTAACATAATCACGCGTTAAGGAAGGCGTGATAACACATCACGCCAAATTTAACGAAATATATTGTGAATAATAGACATGTCAAACATTGGGAAATGGTTGTCTTATGAAGCATTTGCGCAAGCCAGTGATGGGAAATCAGAAATGAATGAGCCGACCTTGAGGAATTTTTGTTCAGGAACAAGATATTTTATAAAAATATTTTGGTTTCTTACTCTATGGTCTGTTAGGAATATCAAGTTCTCGAAATACCGTAAACAGAATACCTCACATAACATGTGATTGAAATTTCATATCTCATTACATTCCAAGGGCTTATAATATGTTAAGGATTTACCTTTTAGAATTCTTTACTGCACTGCATCCTTGCAGGTGGCTTTAAGCTTATTTTTGAGAATTTATCATTCGCAAATGCACAGCACCGCGGAGAGAATATATGGGCCCCGGGCGACTATGGGACCGTCGCGACCATTATGGCCCCGAGTCATTGACCACCTTGACCCTGTTCTTGTGAGCTCTGTGCGAGCTTCGAAGCAAGCGGGGATCAGCTTCTACGATCGACTTGTGTTGGAGGGGGTTTTGCAACCTCAAACAACACGGGAACAGAAAGGAAACATTATCAATATGTAAAAATGGAACGATAAAACCCCCCTTGTCTTCACAATGCGAACAAATATCTCACTAAGACGGACAATATTTGAATAAAGATGTTCTTTTCTCTAAGACGGACACCTCGTTTTTAGGCGGACACCAAAATTAGCTCCCCGCAGTGTCTACGTTAGAGAGAGAGAGAGAGTTGAATGCATTTTAAACATGAAATCACAACATCCCCCGGCAACTTTATTTTAATTTTCGAGTAAAGCTTACCTTGAATAACATCGGTTTCGTTTTGGAAATGCAAATTTTCGGTGAATGTACCCTCCTCAAGAACGTGTTTATGTTGAGCAGCTGAAAAGAAATTTTTCGTAAAATTAATAAAATAAAATCAGCATGAATTTAGTTTTACTCACAATAAATAATTTGTAAGCCCCCTTGGTATTTTAATTTCTTAATAAGCTCCCAAAACCAAATCTTTGTTTGGTCGCGTCATAAACAAAAGATCTTGGGTAATATCTTCTTGTTCTAAGTTAGATTACATTCAACTCTCTAAAGCGGGCACCAATACGATGCAATCTTGGTGTCCGCTTTAACAAAGTGTCCGTGATGTGTCCATTTTATAGAGGTATCCGCTTACAGAGGTAACTGTTTTACGCAAATATTATTTACATCAGGTTTAGAAATAAGCACCCCACTTAGGGGCTGATTACGTGAGATTTTTCAGCCCGGGCTGAGATTTTTCGTGGTTTAGCCCTCCTCTTGAAGAGAGTAAGGATAGACACATATGTATGCATCTCTTCATTCATTCCATTTATATTAGATATCTAGAAACCAAACCAATTCAGCTTACAATAATGAAAAATTACAGCACAACAAAGACATGGTTCATTTAGAAAACTTTTGAAAAGTTTGCCTATATTGAGTGTTTTAAAAGTTGTTTTGAAAAATATTTCGATACGCCCAGAGTCAAAGTTAAACAGCACGCGAAGCGTGCGAAAAGCGAGTCCAGAGCAGCATAACTTAGCCTGTCATCCATACCGACGGCCAAGCGTGACGATAGGCCAGTGACTTACGATTTAAGATCACCCAGTACTCCAGGGTAAATCTAAAGCAAAAGTAAATCTGGTAGAAAATTCCAAGATTTGAAAGATAAAAAAGAAACAATGTAGAAATTAGTCATTCTTGAATTAAAATATGGAAATAGTAGCTATGTGAATAATAATTGTGCTGTAGTGGAGTGTTTTTTCTGTTGGAAATTCCATAATTTGAATTTTCGATTCATTCTGTTCATCTCGACACGTGGTTCTTATGCATGTGCATTGTGCAATAATTTTTAAAACAATTTAATATCTCTTTTCTTATGTTATCGATTGCTATAATTGTTTGCCATTCCAAAATTTGCCCTTTCGACCTTGAGGTCAAAGTATGTTCATTATTTGACGTAACAACTCTTTGATCTTTTGATCGAGAAATCGCAAGTAATTCATATTTACGATAAAAGGCTATAAATTACTATACCTTGGGATATTCGCGATAAAAAGCCATGCAATTAATCTAAAGTAGTCTAGAAAGCGATCAATGACAAAGTTTTTTATTTATTTAATTTCTTTTAGAAGAACAATTTCGCATGAAATACCCCCAAGAAAATGACGCTTTGCAATACCTATCAATGAGTTGATGATAAGAACTTTTATTAGTATGCATTTTTAGGCTCTGCTCATCTGCTCTACTAAGTTGATGAGAGCTGCGCCTTCTGAATACATTTGAAGCGTTGGTTTGCCCATCGTGTAAACTTGCCCCAAGTCTATTTCGTGCCAAAATCACAGAATGAATGCGCCATAGCGTATTTGAAGACGGTGCTTGACTCATTTGCAAACGTAAATTCAATTTTCTAATGCAATGCTGAATTGTGCTAGAAATAAGGGCTAATTTACTTTAAAATGAAACGGCTGCAACCGGCAAGTCAGTTAAAACAATTGGTTTTGGAATCAGTGCATTTATCATACTTTAAATATCGAATTAAAGGGGTGAGTTAAAGTTCGAAACGTCTATTGTCTAATGGACGCTAACTTTTGAACCGTGTTCCCCATGGTAACATCCACCCAAAACATTTACAAAACATGTTAGGACCTATGGGCCCATGAATAATTATTGGCACTTGTGATGGAATGCGCTTGTGATGGAATCAACTTTGATGGAATGCACTTGTGATGGAATGCACTTGTGATGAAGGACAGGTTTAAAATCGAAAAGAGGACAGATTTTATTTCGAACTATTCTGTTGTAAAAATTTGTGTCCAGGTCCATTGGATACAAAACTCGCCTCCTCGTACTCTCGCCTAAACTCGTAAACGCTTTTTTTCCTCTCACTTTTCTTACCTCTAATTTTTTTAAATTTGTATTTTTTTTTTAATGTTGGACTTGAACAAGTCCAGATAGGCTGGGCCTTGAAAATTTGATTTAAAGATGCTTAAAGATGCTAAACTAATACACGCGGACATTATTGTTTCTTGCTAAAAGAAACTTCACTTATATAAGAGAAGAAGTGATATGATTACGAAAGAAAAGAAGTGATATGATTACGATTTTCATTATTCTCAATGGTTTTGTTAATGGTAATGTGACCATACGTTCTTTCAAATAAATTCAAAACTTTACAAAACCAGATGTAAATCTAATGTGAGAAAACATTTTTAGTCAGAGAGTAATTAATGATTGGAATGGAATAACTTCCATGTAGATTGTGGTGTCAGCAAAAACAGTATTTTAATTTTAGAAAAGATATCATGAGGGATTATGAGTGCATGAATAGAAAATTTGTAGACTGGAAAGTTTGTAAGGAGCACGGGCAAGTGAATAGATTTGAGACGGAATCCTTTGTTAAATACATTAGTGTAATCGTTCTTGCAAAACAGGGTTTGATAGGCAAATGACCTTTTCTCCCTTATCAATTATATCATATTATATTATATTATATTAATAATTATTTATATTACTATTATTTACATTATATAGTTAAAGACAAATAACCCACTTAAACTTAAGAACTACTATTTTCAGCGACGGAGCAATTCAATCGTAAAAATCTCGGAAAATCTCGCAGTTGTCACAATTATTTTTTATTGCTATCTTTATTAAAAATCTCTGAAGTAGATTTTGTTTTGTTTTTATGCTTCAAATGCTCTACGAAAGTACAAGTATGGCAGCTATAGAATACGCGATTGAACAAAAATAACAGAAAAAGAAAACCTGACATCACAATAAAGGACTATATTCTTGCGCTAACTGAGTTAATTTATCAGGCTACTTGCATTCTTGCTGCGCACGCAACGGGATAATGTTTAATTGAAGAAATATATAATTTGTATAGGCCTATATAATATAGAAGAGAGCTTGGAAAAGAGGGGGCTGTATTGGGAAATTTTTGCACGGTCCACCACACCAGTTTGTAAAGACACAAACTCGAATTAGCAAGTTTAAAGTGGGCACCATCACAAGTTTTATGTAGATGATAAGGGGACTATAACATCTTGTGACACACATTGCTGAATAAAAGCTTAAAATTATTAAATCAAGCAAAATATAATACAATAGCCATGGAAGAATCTCTGTTAGTTAGGAACTTTTAAGAGCCTAGTCCCACATGCTGATGAAATACCTGCAACTATTTCACTTAAAATGAAAAATCTGTTACCAAAGTACTAAAGAAATTGTTAAAATTATAGACAGATATTTACCGAGTAATATTGAGTATTTTTTGTTCACCACCCCTGAACTGTTAAGTTTAAATATGATTTTGATTTAAGAACCTTGTCACTAAGTTGAATTCCCAAGTTTAGAAGGTTATTTACTATATGCGGGTTTTTACTGTATGCAAAAATCTATTAAAAAGAAGCATTAATTGAGATTAATTGACATTGCGAATACGTCAAATAACTGCTTCGGATTATAAAAGGATGAAAATAATGAAAAATAACGGGATATTTCAAACAGATTTAGACAGATAAAAAGAAGAATGCTAATGTTCCACAAAAGAATCATTGAAAATACTCACAGTGAATTTGTTGATTTCTGGTGAAGTTTCGCACGAAAACGAGAAGCCCAATCGTGATTACAACACACCCTGCAAATGTCCCCAACGTCGAGGCAATGATGAATGTCTTGCATTCTGAAGTTGTTCCGACAGCTCCAACTAACCTGCTCAGCTCACAAACGATAAATAAAACAAATATACACGTTTTGTTTACATCAGACGCGAACCATGTCGAGATCATGACAGCAAGTAGGACTCAAGACTAAGATGACACGATATAAACAGACCGAATAGAGACGCATGCTATCCTTGTTAGGGTACGGCCTACCCTTTCTTCGAAACAATTTAAATCTGTGACCAAACTCAACTTGCAGTAAATAGCACACACATAGATTTCGGTGGTACTCTTATTTTCACTACTCATTCCATGAAAAAACAAAGAAGTTTAATGCTCGACAGTAGCCTTACAAATGAGGAATTCCAAAAATGTGTCATTGAATGAGCCGAGAAAACAATGCGACCACAGGAATTTAACGGACTTGGGGACTAATGTTGATATGTGGAAATAAATCACCTAATTCCAAATGCCTGAAACTTCGTCAGGGCCGAGATATTTTCAGCTACAATCAAATGGTCAGTTTGCTTACGTAAAGGATGTTGGCATATTTTCAACCATCAAACATTTAATGACATTTCGTATTTGTATTATGTCGGTGTTTTATTCTTCGTGGCATGGTTGAGGACAGGTTGCCTTTCAGCGTCTTCAGGCAAACATGTATGTTTTGAATTTCAATCTATTTAATCAGAGTCCGTTTAAAAATGTTGAAAAATAAACAATTTCCTCGACGTTTATTCACTGCTGCCAGACAGAATTAAAAAGACTACTTCAAAAGACTTTTCAACCACGAAAAATATTTCTTTGTGAAGTTAATCCTATTTTTTGAGCTTTTCTCATTTTTGGCAATTTCAGCCAGGTGTTTGTGTTTCTTTTCCTCAGAAGTTTTCTCTTGTAAAATAACGTGTAAATCAAGAACTTACTCCCATGTGATTTAAAAGAAAAACGAGCACCTGGTCACGAAATCCGTTGCTAGGTTACCAGAAATTATGGTGTTTTGGAGAATATCAAGAAATTGTCGCAAAGTGCAGTGTTTATGCTAAATATTGCCAGAAAATCATCCAAAATCACAAACAGTCGTTCAAAATGTTTTATATCTAATTTATTCAACATTTCTATTGTGCTTTAATTCAGTATAATATACATTAACTTCCCATGGGGTTTTCGTACGATACGGGGAGGGGGAGGGAAAGTCCAATATATATTTATATAATCCATAAATATCAAAATCAGACTATTTTTAACCCAAAATATCGTACGTTTCTATGATATAAAGGTTGTAATGTTATGTTTCATAGTGCTTGAGATTTCCCAAGTCAATACAAAACGCTTCGAAATTCAACTTGAGGAACTAGAGGAACTCTTTACATACAACATGGTAATTAATACAAAACAATGTGACGCCTTGAAGAATTCATTGCGTCATTAAATGCTAAATTGAACAAAAAACTATAAATGAAATAAAAGTAATCTTCAAGACAAATGAAATGATCTTTATGGTTGATGATTGCATATGGTGATTGGAACTAGAGGTTATCAAGCGGGTCCTTTCATCTGTTCTTAAAGAACTTGCTTAAGAAAATTGCCCGAAATTTCCATGAACACGACACGGGAAATAGGTAATTGCCATAATCCTAGCAAGAAGGTCAGAAAAAGTAGAAAATATTTAAAAGATTAGAAAAAATGTAGAAAGATATAATGAAACGGCCAACTCTGGGTACCAAACTTTTCAGTAAAAAAAAATGAAATAAACTTGAGCTAAGCTGAAGAAAAGAAAATATACAATTCTCAGTCATTACATGAGCTTTTACGGTTGAAGGCATTAAAAAAAAAATAAATAAATAAATAAATATTTTTCATGCCTGCGTAACGTGTAAATGTTATGCGTCATAACCTAACGCAGTATACAGTCACGTTATGTAATGTAATAAAATATGACGTAACGCATTGCGACATAAAATAACAACACGGAATCACATCATATGTTGAAATGAAGCGAAATTTAATGTAACACACTGTAATATAACATCACGTAACGAAATATAAAGTACAGTTACATGACGTGATGTAAAATTTAATGTAACTAAATATATTGTAACGCAATGGTAACATAACGTTACGTAATGTAACAGGCAATCACGTGATGTAATGTAACACAACTAAACGTAACGTAACACGATGCTAAGGTAACGTGATCTAATATAAAGAAATGTAATGTAATAGTGACGTAATGTAATGTAGAAGTAACGCAAAGTAATCTAACGTAATGTAATGAAACGTAACGTAATGTAAAGGTAACGCAATCTAATCTACCGTAATGTAACGAAAAGTAATGTAAAAGTAACTTAATGTAATTTAACGGAATGTAATGAAACGTAACGTAATGTAAAAATAACGGAATGTAACCGAACGCAATGTAATATTTTGGAACACTTCAGTGTTTGGAGTTTCATTCTCTTGAGAAGCAATTCTGGTTGAACGCACGCTGTTTGCTCATCATAATAACTTGATATCAGGCCAATAATCTTAGATTGCCGCTAGATATCACAGTCACACGAATGCATACGGATCGATTGAAACAATAAGCATGCAACCATTAATCTTTCAGACCTAAACGAAGTATTTTAAGAATTTTATTAAGTACGCACGGAGAGGATTGGATTTTGATTTCGAAATGTTTCGAATTTTGTCTAATTGAAATGCAAAAGAAAAGCTTAATCCTGAAAAAGAAGCGCTGCTGGAGAATTGTATTGCGGAGGCATATATCCCGTTGACAATAATGCGAAACATTTCTGTGGCAAAATATATTTTTGCCAAGTTTTTTTCAAGCTTTAGAAGAAATGTGTAGTCGAAAAATTTACATTTTGATGTTCAAATTAAGGAACCAAAAACATGCAAAAGAATAGTTCACATTACTTTATATTTTACACGATCACGTAACTGAATGCTACATTATGTAATTACCTTACTTTTCATTTATTACGTGATGTATTGAAAAGCCCCAAAGAGGCCACTTTTGCAGTGTTGCAGCGCTGGAGCAATACAATTTAAAAATTTGAAAGTACGATTTTCATAATCTCCTTTTTAGAACTAATATAACCACTTCTCCATTTCGGCGCAACTACTACTGTGCACAAGTGCAATGGGAGTAGTAGCATGGGTATTTGTAATGTTTTTGTTTCAAGAGCAAAATTGTTCTACGCTTTCATTTATTTTACTTAGTATTTTGGGATTTTTCCCTGCAAGTTATCTATTTTTGGCAAATTGTCTTCCTTAAACCGGGAGCAATCCCACAGGTGCTCTATATATTCCTCATGTTCTCCACACCTTCTGCATAAAGCATTTTCATACTAGAGCTGAATCAGCGGCTATTTGAGTAATACTGATAACTACTTGAATTAAAACTCTGAATATGCCACCAACATTTCCCCAAGTGGCAGTTCTATAGCTGTAAAATAAGAACACACTGCACACTGAATGCTCAAAAGTTAGGTTCTTCGTTGCGGAGTATTACTGTAGTTGACATTGTTGGGCATGTTGGCAGCAAGAACAGCTTTTTTCATGTTACAAATTTAGCAGTTTGGTCTTTGAATATTTTATAACAAACTATTGTGGGAAATCTTTTAAGGGCGACTTTCTGCCAGTTTCAGTCTTTGATTAACTGAAAACCTAAAACAGAAAATCTGGGAAGCATCCCCAACATGACAAGCCCTAAATATTGAGCAGTTAAAATGCATATAAAATGGATGACTGTCTTTTTCAAATGAGTAATTGCATAGACATTTAGAAACGCGAGTTGTTCACGGGTACATGGACACATGAAAGAATAACAACTCACGTTTCTTAATGCTCGTGGTAATTGTAATTATCCAGTAAAGAGAAATGAGTAATTGAAATACAAATCTTTTTTTAAATTTGTATCTTCAAAAATGGCCTGTTGCCACTTGATAAGGGTACATATCAAACGTTAAGTTTAAAACAGGTGATTATGAAAATCGAAGTTTCAAAATTCGAGGCTGCTAAATTACGTGCCCTCAGTAGGTACGTGCCCTATTTTCGTGCCCTGAGTATCTACGTGCACGATTTTCCTACGTGCCCTCAGTATCTTCGTGCCCTTTTTTCTTACGTGCCATCGTGCGCGTGCCCTCGGTAGGAAGTGGTGTTTAACGAAAAAAATTCTTCAACCGCGTCTTTTTACTTTAAAAATAGAAAACTCATTTCAATAAAATAATATTGCTTTTAATAGCACATCTTCCCGGAGCATTTTGGACAGCTAACGACGTTAAATATTTCCTGAATCTCGAATAACTTGAGTATGATTTAATGACATTTCCCGCTATTCTGTGAACAAAAAGTTGTTCAGTTTCAGCACGGGCTTTAGGAAAAGTAAAGCTTATATTTATTCCTACATTCCGTTTCGTCTTCCCTCTTGTTTTCCTGTGACAAAAATAAAGACATGGAATGTAGGACAGGTGGAATGAGAAAAATCGAAGTGGGAATAAAATATAAACTTTACTTTTCCTAAAGCCCGTGCGTAGACTAAATGTTCTGCGCTTGTGAAAGCCAAATCGGAAAAACAAAGAAAAAATCTACAATTGTAACAATCTATAATTCATAAATCGAAAGTAAAAGAAATACAAAATCTATTTTACATGACTTTTGATGTACTCAATATAATGTTGATAATTAATTTGTAAAATACGAAACTCACTTAAAGATAGCCACAGCCCATGAAGCGAATGCAGCAAGATTTAAGATTGTATGTAGAGTTATCTAAATTTCCTATTAAACTGGCTATAGTACCAAAAAGGCTAAGGCTGGCTATGGTACCAAAAAGCTGCTTAAAATTGCATGATACAGTAATTGTGAAACTACAAAAACGTTTTAAACTGATTCCTCCCAATTTTAAACTGACGTTATAAACAGCCAATCAGATGCTAAAATCCAACCAGAATGAATTAACTGTGCATAGCACAGCAAGCCTCGGAGCGGAGGAGACCCAAAGAAAAATCTTTTTATTTAAATTCAATTTTCCACGAAAATGCTATACATAACGTTTTATGTTAAAACTTTCATCAAATATCTTTAAAAAGAACATCGATATGGTAAATCAATCTTTTTATGTATACCCCTTATATTTGTGAATAATTTTCAAGCTGCTGCACAGCGGATGTGTCTTTCCCGCAGTTGTTTCGCGAGAAACCAAATCGGCAATAAACTGCGGATATTTTGAGATTTTAGCCTGCGTTTCTATGTTCAAAATAACTGTCCAGGGAAAGACTAACTGAGCAATATTCCTGGAAAGGACGAAGACAGCGAAATTAAATCCGGTAGGCGGAATGATCATTGTTCATGCAAATGGAAAACATAGCCCCTGCGTAGGAGCGCGGCAAATAATTTCTACGTTAGCTCCATTCAGTCGGTGTTTGATCATAGTCGAGATAATGACACATACCATATCTAGATATATGACATATATCACTCATAATTAAAATGCAGATATTTCAAAATAGCGTTTCAAGAACGAAGCGTGCAATTCTTATTTGTCATATATCTAGAGATGGTATGTATAAGCATCTCTATTTTGTTGTTACAGAAGCCCTGATTGCTGATTGGTTTCCAGGGCAAAGGTAAACGTTGGCGCTTCATGCTACAATTGAAAGTTTACGTTTGAGTTTATGTTTATGTTTCGTTCCTTTGCTGTTCTAAACATTTTGAGACAAATTGCATACAATCCAAATAACACATTCCTTTTACCAACGTTACAATCACCAGGTACCATGAAAAAAAGTAAAAGTCTCCTCCTCAAGCTTCATGCTATTCCTTCGCATTACAATAAGTCCATAGAAACAAAGGCAACTTAAATCTGCAAAATGTGAATGTACATACTATTCATACCTATTTAGGGTCTGTTGTCCTGGGTTCCAGAGCCTAATGGAGGGGGGAAGGAAAATTAAAAAATTGTTCCCAATTCCTCAGTTCTTTTCCATTGTTTGTCTTTTCTCCTTTCGTTTTTCTCCCCCCCCCCCTCATTTAGGCTCTGGAACCCAGGGAGAAGGCCTGTTTACGAAGAGGGTGAACACATCAATTGTTCTTAGATCGAAAGACTCGGATGTTTGATGTCTTTGGAGCAGGAATGAAAATACCAAGCAAGATTGATTTGCGGTTGATTGACTGATTGATTTGAAAAACGCTCAGAATCTTAACTTCGGGTGCTAAAATTAGCCTAGTACTAGGATAACCTTCCCTCCTTGTAAACAAGCCCTTAGTCCAACATCTTTAAAATTAAACAGCAAATTTAATCAAAATCTCCAAAGAAATCGTCAAAAAATGCAGTTATCCGCATGCGCACGAAGAAACCTTTACCAGATTAACCACAATGTCTTCTGATGTAGAATTAACCAGCTTGAAAGTTTCCATCCATTATTGGCACTTCGCATGTCAAGTGCGGTTATACTTTTACTGCATACATTGTGTTCAATTGCAAGCATTTTAGATACTACGGCACAAACAACCAGACAATTAAAACCAAATATTTACTAAACATCCCCGCTAGGAGCAGTCTGACGTTCTCTTGCAAGTATAGCTGTATGTTGGCCACCAGCCGATATGGATACAGCTTCGTGTTTGCTGGGATCCAGGTTTTTCCCTTTCACTTGAGTCGGAACAAGTAAGTCGTCTTCGCTGCCGTTGCCTAGCTGCAAACTGCTACCAAGACCCCAGGCGTACAGATCACCTTCATTAGTGATGGCAAAACTACAAGCTTCTCCACACGCAATTTGCTTCACTGAATACTTCTGAAGACCTTCGATTTTCTTCGGCTGCGAAGTCTCATTCACTTCTTCACCATGCCCAAGCCTTCCATACTCCGGCCTCCCAACACTGTATACCAGACCTTTATTGTCTAGCACAAGTGAATGGTGCTGACCCCCAGCCATGCTGATACAGCCACCGTGTTCTTTGAAAATTTCGCTCAACGCGTCGACTACAGTTGGAACATAATGATTGTAGGTGGTGCCAGTCCCCAGCTGTCCCCAGTTATTCAACCCCCAAGCATAAACACTATCTTCACCCACGGCAAAGGTGTGAAAGCTCCCTGAAAAAATATCCTTGAATTTTTGTTTCTTTTTAAAACGAACTACTTGTGGCACTAAAAGAAGATTAATACCTCGTCGACCACCGCGATGCGTAAAGCATTCCTTGATTCTCCCCAGCTGTCCCTGCTCTCCGCTGCCAAATGTAAAGATTTTTCCATTTTCGGTCAAAATCACAAGGTGATCGTTTCCGGACGAAATTTTAACAGCTCTGTCGTCGGTCTCTTTCGTCGGGTAAACCTTCACAGGCTCACTACATTGTCCATTTGGGGTAAGACCTATCGGGCCATTGGCATCCTAAAAATAAACAAAGTATATAGATATAGATAGATATATAGATATAGATATATACCGGGTGTCCCAAAAAAGGCTGCACGTTTCCAAAACTGCTGAGGAGGAGTATTCGGATTCTCCTGGAGGAGTATAAGTTTTGATTATTTGGATTCTCCTTGAGTGTTATAGAAGAGGCTTCAACTTGAAGTTTGATACCTTGTTTCACAAAATTGACCCATTAATCAATGAGTTACTCCGAACCAAAGTGCAAATTTAGTGTTTCTGCAAAACCAGAGGTTTCGATAATGATACTAAAATATCATGTGACAAAATAAATTTTCTGATTTGTGTGTAATTTTAAGCTGAATTTATCTAAAGCCAACATTAGTATGTTAAATTCTGAATCAACCAGTGCAAGAAATTATATTTGATCAATAATCAAAATATTCATCATAACTGCTTTGGAGTCATGTCAAATGTTTTTATAAGATATCCTCCTTGATCAAGTCAGAGAATGAGCTTTTTCTTCTGTGTTCTTTGTGTTCCTTACCATCAAACAGCCATTAAATTTCAGAGCCTCATCATATTTCCCATGCATGCATCAATAATCTTAATTTGTTAATTTCAAAGCTTCTTGGTCACAAAAATTTATTTTCAGCAACACAATTGAAAAGCCAACCTCTGGTTTTGAAGAAACCCTAAACTCTATGTTACTATTTAGCATAACTCAGCAGTTATTCAATCAATTGATTTTGGCAATTAGAGTATCAAACTTTAAGTTGAAGTCTAGTTTATTTAATGTAATCAAAAAAATGAATATTATTGGTAAGGCTCCTCCACAATAGCTTTGCAAACGTGAAGCCTTTTTTCTGGGACACCCGGTACAGGAAATCTTCTTCTGGATTGTGAAAAAATGCTGAAAATGGCTAACAAAATGGGCCTCACACCCGGGGGGTACCCCCTAAAATATTGGTATGGGTATATGCTGCCGATACAGTTTGAAGGCAGGAAATTTTTAAGCACCAAATGTATAATTTTGGGAAAAAATGCCTTATGATGGGTTAGAGATTAAAAATTGTCTTAAAAATTTAATGTTGGATGATTTGGAATGAAACACAAAATTAATGTTGGGTATACCACAGGCTTTAGGAAAAGTAAAGTTTGTATTTATTCCCACTTGTTTTTCCATTCTACTTGTCCTACATTCCGTGGCTTGAATTCGGTCACAGGGAAACAAGAGGAAAGACTGTTTCCTCATATAATACACACAAATTTGAACATTAGAAATGGGTGCATTTATAAAATACCAGCGGTACACTCCCTCCCATATGACTGTGGTATTTCTACCCCCTGGGCTCACAATGCCCCAACACTCTCAACACTGGACAAATTAGATCAAATGTTTTCAAGCATTCATTAAAGCAGCAAACATTATGAATAAAACACAACAATGTGCATCATTTTACCAAGCAGGGACGTACCAACTTTTTTTAGGGGGGGGGGGGAGGTGTGCTATCTTGGTTTGGAAATTGCCTGAATTTTTCTATTGTTTTCTTTAGATATTATATTGTTTTAGCGAACCGTAGCCATTGTTTTCTACAATTTTGCCTGAAATTTGGTATGAATGTGTTAAATTTTGCCCGAATTTCGACGTTCTTTGGAATTATTAAGGGGGAGGGGGGGGGGGGGTGACTGTTACCAAACATGATTTGAAATGCAAGAAATATTTGAAACACTCACAGATATCAGAAGATATGACGAATTTTACAAAGCCGTCAGAATTCGGACCTGACTGAATAATTTGTACCGAAACTACTGAATTCGAGATATTTTACATATAATAATGACGTGCTGTTTTTTGCACAAGGCTCTGTTTGTGATTTTTCCCCTGCTTTCCCGAATGCCAGATTTGTCATAAATTGAAATTAATGTTTCTCGAAGTACAATTTCGCAACGTCCGAGCAGAGCAAATAAACTTTGTGCGAATGTTAACATTGGCGCAAATGTTGAGTTGACAAGAAATGTAGTGACACAAGGAAATATGTGGCAGGAAAAAACAAAATAAGTACGGATTACATAATGTTGTGCTTTGAAATTCAAGTGTCAGTTGGAAATGTGATATGATATTACCGGTTACAGGTGATAATCGCAGTGACCAAACGCGATTTTGATTGGTCTGCGCGAATTTGAAATCACCGTAAGTAAAAAAACGCCAGAGAAGCGGGACCTAGGACCATAAGGGAGGATCCAGGATCCGTAAACAGGTCCTTCTAGAACCAGCACGGGCCCCGTGGCAAGTCTAGGACGATGCCCTACATGGCTGGAAATGTTTTTGAGACCAAGCCCTTAAGGAAAAGACCCTCTTTAAGGAATAACTATGCTAAGATATTGCAGAAAACTATGTATAAAACAAGGATACATTTTATGTCAAATTTTAAAATTTCTGCATGGAAATTGTCAATATCAAAACTATTTTATATCGACTTTCAGTCATTACTGACTTTTCAAAGGACCCAATGAAGCAACATCGAGGCTAATAAATATTTGTAAAATAACATTTTCAAAAACATTGCTGTGGCAGAAAATAAAGCAATAGGTAACATTATTATACAACAATATGTAATAGGTAATCCTTATTTAGATACAACAGTTTTACGGGCTTCTTCGGGCACGGGACAGTAATAAGCAGCATTTAAGAACACACTTTTTACGGGCCCCTTAGGGCATCGAAAAGACTTGGGATTCTCGCAAAACGTAGAAACCTTGTACCAGGAAAAATATTAAGATTGCTATACAATTCATTTATCTAACCACACATTGGCTATAGCAGTTTAGTTTGTGGTAGTGCTGCTAAGAGTAACCTAAAAGTAATAGACCTATTTCACAATGACGTATTTCTCGATTGAAAACGAGGCACAAAATTGAAAACGAGAAAAGAGATGTTCCAAATTTTTTTGGCAACATAAACAAATACAGTTTTACGTGTGAACTGTACTTTTTTCGATCGATTCTTGGTTATTTTCATTCTATGGAGGAATTTAATTCCATACTGCCTGGACAAAAGACTGTTACTTGTTTGGAAAACTTGGGGGAACTTTTCAGTGAAAGAATTAAAGGAAATACTCAAGTGTTTACAGGGAGAGACAAAACAGC
>JAYJMH010020649.1:0-19699 GCA_036873815.1 Phacellophora camtschatica
TGTTTATTTTCAGTCCATGTTTTGACATTAAAACTAACTGCTTACTTTAACAACGCTTTAGGAGTTTAAAATTTGAAAAGATTCACTAATTAAACTCTCAGGTTGATATATATATATATATATATATATATATATAGCTGTTTTACAGTAAAAAAATATGGAGTGGAAACGAATTATGGTTTTCTAATTGATTTAAAAGCTCGCGAATGAAGGCTCTTTCAATTTCCAGTTTTGGCCACGTAAACGTGACAAACAAATAAACAAACAAACATGCAAACAAATAAACAAAAATGCAAACAAACAAACATGCAGACAAACATACAAATAAATTTGTAAAATACAAGATAAAGACCTTTGCAGTCATAACCCTTTCAGCTCGAAACAAAGCATCTTTTTTCCATGATTCTAAATGTTCCAAGAATTCTTTTCGAATGCTGAAAGATTTAATTAAAGGCTTAAAATAAAACTGTGTTTAAAATTAAAGACAAATATTTTCATTCAATGATGCAAATAATTTTGTTAATTATTCTATCATAAAATGGTTCTTGAAACATTTTGGTTTCCAGACACTGGGAAACATTTTAAGAAAAATGCCTCGATTTCTAAGCTACGATAATTAAAAAATTGAAACAAAACAGGTTAAAGTAAATAACATACTGGTCTTTTGTTTGCTGTATGACGTCAGATGGAATTTCAAAACTTTCAACGTATGGCATCACTTCTGCTTCGTCTGAAAAAAGAAACAAAGATTCTTAGTACCGTTAGTTTTATTTTGCAGATGCAAACCAACCTAAGTTATATGATAAACTTGCAATATCTTAAATTAATGTAAAGTATCTTAAATTAATGTAAAGTTCTATCCGCATTTACCTACTGAAGATATGACAAAACGTGTGGCCAAAACCATACTATAAAATAGGAACTGACCTATACGTTAAAAATGTGCATTAAAAATCCTCAAACTTTCAAATTGAAACATTACCCATGTCATCAGTTAAGAACGTATAACTTGTGCGTACAGTAGCAGTTGTATCGGGAGGCAAAATTGTTTCTTCTTTATTCATCATATAAACGACACCAGATGATAATTCAATTATTTCCGAATCAACATCAGATTGTCCCTAAAAATATGATAATTCAATTATTTCCGAATAAACATCAGATTGTCCCTAAAAATATGATAATTCAATTATTTCCGAATAAACATGAGATTGTCCCTAATAATAACAAACAGAAAATTTGTTACAGTTCACTGAAGAATAATTCAACTGGCCTAAATAATCGTGAATAAAGCTTTAGAGCTTTGACCACTGGAAAGATCATGCGTTTTAATTTTAACTTTAACATCAATTTTAATTAAAAAGAAAGAAGAAATAATGAGTTCAATTCCATAGCTCATGATCAATGGGAATAATCATGTGACCCATTGACATGTTTTGTTGACTGAGCTAACTAAGAATTCAGCGAGGCAGTGCAATATTTTTTGGGCGTAAGTGTATGTCTGCAATGTCTGTACGTTTATTTAATGAGTATTCATATACTCATTTTTCAGAGGCGAATTTTTTAACAATAGTGAAATTGACACATTAGTTTTAAAGCGCTTATCCCTCGAGAGCAAAGCGATTATCCCAGGAGATGTTTTCATTTTTCAGTTGAGAAAGTTTCGCTTTGTTTTAAAGGGATATGATAATCGCTTTGAAACCAGTGTGTCAATTTCACTATTGTTACAAAATTCCCCTTTGTTTATACATAATGTAATATTTTAGTTAATAAAACAATAAAACAGTTTCGCACCTTGTTGTCAATAGAAGATTTTTCGAAGGTTTGTTCACTTTGTGATGTATCTATAAATTAAAATTGCAATTGTTGAAATTGTCATACCTAAAATTGCAAAAATCTTTCCTAATAAATTTCAAATGGTCTTGGTCTGAAGAATAACTGTATATGCCAAGGCGTATTAACCCCTATAGGTAAATATTAACCCCTATAGGTAAATTAATCGTTCTATCACGTCGTTTCTGTCCTTTTACATTGTACAACATGTTTTTAAACCCAATCAATTATAACAATAACCCTTTTTCTGCAACTTTACATCCAAGCACAAAGATAGTTTGTATACCTTGAATTAGCTTCTCTCTAGATTTTTTAGATTTTTTTCTTGTAACTCCAAAATAATCACAAATTGTTTCGTCGTAAAGCTTGATTTCATCTGCAACCAGCGATGGGTAATGTTTTGCAGTTTTTACTTGCAAGCCATGAAAATCATGATATCTATGTAAAAAATTGTGATGATAAGAACTGGTTTTCTTTCTGCAACAAATATGCCAAAAAACGAGAACAAAATCTGAGACAATCCAGGCAGAAGTATTCTTAAAATATTATTGTGAAATCCAGCTTAAGCCTCGCTTGTGCAGAGTAAGACAAAATAAAAAACACTACGACAATCGAGGCAGAAATCCGAAAAGCTTAGTCCTAGTTCATAGTAAAAATAATCTAAATATTAAAAAAAAAGTTTAAATCTAAAATTAATGAACTATAAAAACTTATGAAAACTTCAAAACTTGAAATTAATTCCAATCAAAGAAAATGTGCTGCTGAAATAGGAAAGTACTCACGATTTCTTGATATCATCCAATAATTCAAGTGATTGCTTTAAACTCATCGTCAATGCCTATGGAAATAAGGAAGAAGTGAAAAATAAGTCAATGACGTATATACTTAATACATAATACTTCCTATTTTATTCTTCAATTTTATATATATGTATAC
The DNA here is from genome assembly GCA_036873815.1 of Phacellophora camtschatica. Lineage (NCBI taxonomy): Eukaryota > Metazoa > Cnidaria > Scyphozoa > Semaeostomeae > Ulmaridae > Phacellophora > Phacellophora camtschatica. The sequence goes on from JAYJMH010020649.1 coordinate 2,770, forward strand.
CCAGAGTACGACACCCATTGATAATAAAATAGGTATTTCATTTCTGGGCAGACTCTGGTACCCAGGATACTTTTTCTAACACAAGCTGCTCTGTTTTGTTTTTTCAAACTGTCGAAAATATCTATGCTCGTACACTTGCATTTCCCCAAAATGAGATCTCAAATTTTTCGTTAGTTATCAGGTTTTTTATTGCAGGTAATCATATAGAGCTTTATACTCGAGTTTTTGCAATAAAGTTGCAAAATCAATGTAAGGTTTTCTTGAGACACCCAGTACCACTCTTAATCAAATCATTTTAATTTGCTTCATGCTTTCACCCTTGAAATTTTCGAAGCATTGGCATCACAGAATTATAACATATTTATAACAAAAACATAATCTTGATGAATTGCTTGGTTTATAATTTACGTAAAATACCTCTTCAGTTGCATCTTGTCTCATTCTGTCCATGACAATATCAAATTTGGCTTCTTTGATCTTGAAAATAAAAATTGTTTGTTTAATCAGTAAAAAGATATCCGTCCTGTAGAAAACAACAACAACGCTAATAAGTAGCTTTGATGAAATTTTGCTAAAGGCATCATCGTAAAAACCGGGTGATAATCCAGATGGGCTTCCCCATTACGAACAAAATGTACCAACTTAGTTGTGATCATAACAGGAAAAAAATGAAAGACTTTCCTGAAAAAATTTATCTAATATCTAACTTAAAACTTTGCCTTTTAATTATAAAGAGTTTAAGGATTAAATTTTCGCAGCAACCCTCTGTTATTTTATTATTTTCGCGATATTCTCAATAAGCCAGATAGATTTTCCAGGTGGGGTTGAAGAATTACTGTTATTAACAATTAGTATATAACTATTGCAATCAACCTTTCAGGCTTACCTGATTTTGAGTATCGTGTTCTCTTCTATTTTTGTCAAGCCGTTCCTGAAAAAACAGATTAGCAAGAAATGTTTACACAAAAACTGGCACATAAAACTAATAAGCAAGGTAAAGTTTTCAAGGAAAAGTAAAAAGTGCTTAAATATATATTCAAGAGAAGAAAATTTAAATAAGTTGTTACCTGAAGTTCTCTCTCCTCTTTAGTCAGTCCTAATTCATGCGTATCCCAAACGTGTGCAGTACCTTGAATATATTTGAAAAGCATTCGAAACTGAAGTTTCTGTCCAGCTGTAATCTCGTCTGTGTATTTCTAAAATAGTAAAGTGAAAATAATTATTTGTTCATGCAAATATTAACATATATGGTGAGAAGCTTAACTACAAAGTATAAGGAATCGATGCTGATTTTAATTTTGAGAACGTTGTTAAAAATAATATAGTTTCATCTCAAACTTGCCAAACACAATGAAAATGAATTTTTGATTCGATTCAATTTTATTCTTTTATATAAGAGAATACAAGAATACGAAATTCAAATTTAAAAATTCCAGCCATGATGAAAGTATAAAATAAAAGACCAAAAGTCCCAGAGCTTCAAAAATTCAATTAAAAATATTTTTACGCATGTACCTCATATTTCTCCAGTTCATATTCAAATCTTGCTCTTTTTTCTCCAATAAGCGGTGATAAATGTTCGGTTGACAGCTAAAAATATTAAGAATTCAAATTTATTCATAGAGCATGATCCAAAATACTGCGATACACTATACAGCCCAAGAAAAGCAGAACTTAGGGTAATTCAGTATCTATAAGCAAATGCAGCTTCTACATGGATGATGCCTAAATCCCTGGATACCTCATTTTGGTTTATGCCTATTTCACTTTAATAAGTTTTCGGCAAGAACTTAAGAGAGCAAATAATCTGTCACATGAGAGAAATAAAATATAAAATTTTCTGTTTAATATAACATTAAAATTTCCATCAGGATATTATGTTGGATTTTAACGCAAAACTATTTTTTTATTGGAACATTTAATTTAAAGAATTTGTTAAGTATTCATATAGGTTTAATGATTAACCTGTTCGATGTCTTCTTCCGTGCGAGCACCTTCATTGAACAGTGTTGTCTATAAAAATAAAATCAACAAACTATATAGCCTGGAATAATTTGCGTGAACAAAACAATAACTAAGTTCTGAATGACGTCTCAAAACTGACATTTCGTACCAAGGCATCACGTCAAGGGTATAAGGTAATGGGGAGTTATATACGATATAAGACGACAACGGCAGAGTTATATACGATATAAGACGACAACGGCAGAGTTATATACGATAGAAGACGACAACGGCAGAGTTGATTGAAACTTGATTGCACTATCAGCATAATCGTGCGCATTTGATTGCACGTTACATTGGACGTCTGATTTTCCAACATCGTTGTCTGATCTGATTTCACATGTGATTCCACGTCGGATTGCAGTTCTGTTTTACCTGTGGGCAACCTCACAATCCTATTGTTTTCAACCAATGGTATCTCTTGGGAAATCTTCGTTTGTTCGTGAACACATTTTTGACTGCTTACTATTAACGTAAGAATTAAATTTGCTTTCCACACGAATGTGAATCACTTAGAACAATTAGGAAGTTGTCTCTTTGAGTTATTAGCAAAGAAATCGGATGATATTACGGTGTATTCTAATGGGAAAATCCACGTCGCTATAACGTAAGTTGTTTCACATTGTGAAGACAAAACCAAGTTTAAGGTAATGAATTTTTGTTATAGTTTCAGGCAAATTCTAAAACTTAAATATTCTTTGATAACAGATTAGGCCTATCAATGTTTTAAAAAAGGTTTGGCGACGTAGCTTCGTGTTCTCGTCCTCTATCGTAAACTCCCCATTCCTACATTACAAGAAAAATCAAAAAAATAGTATGGTATATGGAAAAAAGCAAAATCAAAACAAGATACCTTAACGCGCGCCAACTCTTCGTCACAATCATAAATTATTTTTTCAAAACAAGATTTGAGGACATCTTTGTATTTCTCGTGCACTTCATCTGAAAAAAATAAAACCTCTTGCCAATATTATGCAGATTTTCAGTTAGAACAAAAATTAGATATCATGAAAAATAGATCGTTCCATTATTATTTACCTATTAGACTTTGCGTGATTTTATAAATATCAATTATCAGCAACAAAAATTCAAATAAAATAATATTTAAACTTCAAATGTTTAAATATTTAAACTGAAAATCAACATAGAGAATAACTTCTATTCCCTATCCTTGCTGCAGAAACATTGTCCAATACTGTGATAGTAGATTGAAATATAATCGAAGAAGTAAAGGAAAGTAAAAAAAGTTTATGATGTAACTCAAAGTTCCAAGCCTATGCAATAATCAGACAGAAAAGAATAACTCCATCTAAAATAGAAATGATATCGTTGCAACAATCTTTAATAATTCTACTACATGTATTATTTATCATTGATTAATTAATTTTCTTCTGTTGTAGTTTAATAATGTATATAACTTATTATTTAATTCATTTCTTGTTGTATTGTAATGTAGTAGAGTTTGAACATATACAAATAAACTGAAAAAATTATTATCATTTTCGTGAAATAGAAAAAAATTAACTTTCAAAAACATGCAAACAATATAGAAAGCTGATATTAATTTGTCGGTTGCAAATAAAGGTTTGTTGCTTACCTAACATTTCTGTCATCGTGGTCAGTGAATTATGCCACTGGTAAACAGCGGCTTTAGTTGAACTGGGGGGCTTCATCTCTCTGAGAAAAATGAATGCAATTAGTACAGTAAAATCCAAGTTTGAGAAAAACTCCTTTTGAGAACCAACCCCCCCTCCCCCCGTTTGCAGGGCTGTGACTGGGATAGATAGCTACTGTGTTTCATTTCAGGAAGAAATTCAGCGATGCACTGCATTTAAATTTAAAGTCTTTAAAAGAAATTTAACAGGTCTTAAAAGATGACATATGTACGAGGATTCAAATTCTGAGAAAAATACTGAGATCTGAACAAATGTATAGAAAATACAAAAACTCTTGTAATTTGTATACCTCAGATGCTTGAAAAGATCTAGTCTTCTTTTGTTTATGTTCTTCTGCTCTGCTACTAAAGAATCCATTTGATGTTTGACATTCGGAGGATCAGAAACAGCAGGACTTGTCATGAATAAGCTACAAAACAACAAAATTCATTTCACTACAGAACCATTCTAAACAAAAACGGTCGAGCATGGCATGTGCTTCAGTAAACTTTGGGCTATGGTAAATGCTATATCCATATATTTATCATATTTTTATCTTTATTTGTACTGCTTGTTATCATTAATTTAAACCATGGGGATTCGGACGCCAAAAACAAAATAGTAGTTACAGATAATATGGAAAAAGAAGCAATAACCAAGAGCAAAAGAACATTAGTTTTGACTTACTTGAAGCCTTTCACAGCAGATTCTGTTTTTAAATTCTTCCAGTCATCAACCCTGCCTTTCCAGTAAAAGAACTGTTTTCTTTCACGTTCAATGTCAGCTGTCACAAATTAAAATTTACTAATTAATATTTGCGACTGAATTGCAGTAACGTAAAAATACGCTTATGCTCATTAAAAAATGTATTTCATGAAAATACAGATTCATGAAAAGTTTTAAACACAATTTTTAAACAAATGAATAACCACATCATAAACTTACACATTTTCAATCTTCGAATGAGATCAGCGCAATATCTTTTGTTGGCAAGCAATGTTTTGTTGGTTCCCTGTGTCAAGAAAGAGAAAGTAAAAAAATTAATGATTAAAACTAACAAACAAGGATGATACAGTACTTAAAACGACGATACTAGTTCTACTATAGGTAACTTAACTGAACTATTGTATAGAAATAACATAACAGGACCCGGAAAAGATTTTTGTATGCCCCTGACCGTAAAGTCTATTTCTTTTCAATACAAATCAGGGCCAAAATTTCTTTTTAATCCAACAACAAACGGAGGAAATTCGGGAGAAAAGTTGAGGAGGAGGAAAAACATTTTGTAGACACAAACTGTCTGTTGCCTTCTTTGGCGATAGTTTGGAGTCTCTTTCTGTTGTCTCGTTTTCATTCCAGTCACTGGTGAAAAACGTCAAAAAGTTTCAAAAAGTTAAACTCTCCGGAACGAAAAGAGGTATTGATCTCAAAATTTCACAAAACGTGTTTCCAGGCGTGTTTAACAATATGCAGCAGAAATTCAATAGCTCAGAAAAAAGTTTAAAATTTTTCAAAATGTGCGGTTTTGTATATTTCCGGAAGTAGAAACCGGAAGTCGACCACACTCCAACATAACAAACTACAAGCAATATCCTGTGTCGGCACAAGTCCCATGTCCATATTTCGTTCTTGAGATATTTGTCATTATCCCCACAATAGTAGAAATGCAAATCCCCGCAGCGCTAGTGACGATATTCACGAACATATAAACAATACTTCAAGGCCTGTACCGACTAGGATGTTCCTGGCCGCAATTATTGAGGCAAGAATGGAGCATTTAATTCTTCAAAACTATGGAATGAAAGAGCTCACTTCATTATGCATTTTAATGGAACATGAAGAAATTATTAATTATTCATGGGATGTTTCATACTCCTGGTTGAGAAGGGACCGGCTGTTCGCAGTCTACCTGCCTTCACAGCCCAGATTGGACAGATACCCTCTATTCTGTCCTCTGGACTATTCTGTCTTCTGTTCCGCAGGAACTACTGCGGAACCATGGCGGTTCTTTCAAAGTGGTGGAATTAGGACAGAGACAAGAGTTCAGGCTATTGTTCCCTCTGATGCTTTAGAGATTGTAAGAAGTTATGCTCCGTGTGACTACAATTGCATATCAAACAGGGTCCAAGTGTCCTCAACAGTTTCCTAACAGTTCCTTTTCTCGGATAACGAAAGAAATAGACTTGCGGCAAGTCTACTGACCGTAGGATATTGATAGGAAATGACCTCAAAAAGCTGGCGAATCTACAATTATTTTATTTTCTTAAAATCATATGTATTGAACATTTTTCAAAGTGTCTTAAAAATAAATAAAACATATTAAATCTAAGGAGATTTGAAACAAAACTAGTGAGCATAATCTCATCTCCTGTCTTTCTGTGTTTAGTGACAAAAGTTTACAAAAAAGCAACAAATGCAGAAAAAAAATTGGAAAAACATGCAATAAATTACTTGATAAATGCTTACAAATACCCTCCCTTAAAAGCTCATTATTTCATGAAGTATTTCATTGGGTTAACTAACACCTTAGGGTGTTATGAATGGATGTTAGCAATAAACGCGACTGTAAACAAAAACTTACAAGACACTCTTCTTCCATCAATTTGTGAACATCGGGAGGCATGAAATGTGCTATTCTCACCAACTTTTGAGTGTATGCCTTAAATACAGCTTCAATCTTATGGAAAGACAATATGATAATTAAAAACAACGAAAAAGAAACAGAATAAAAACAATGAGTTTGAATCAGATTAACAAGGGAGAATTTTTTAATGCAAAATATTGTAGTTTTAAACGTGACAATATAATGTGAGATCACCTCTGAATGCATTCAATCAAATGAAAATAAGCAAAGAAAGCAAAACATTACGGTTTCTTTCATTATGATAACTATGACTGCCTTGAAGGTGTGAAATCTATTCTTTACAACGACAAATCAAATTGTCACATTCAAAATCGAATCTTTAGCTTTACAGAATTCTCTCTTGTTAAGCAGATTCAAACTTGTTTAAAAGAATGCTTTTTGTAATTAAACATTTTAAGGTGAGGTTTGTTCACACCCACTTCGTTGTGACCAGTATCTTAATAAAATATCTTTCGATTTTTGTAACATAGAGTATAGTATGCCGTGAAAACTCTTGCCTTCAATGCAATACGTAGAAGAATACTAAAAGTTTGCTGTGGGTTTGGTCACATGGCTTTAATTGGGTGTAAACAGGTCAAGTTGAATAGGTCTATTGGACAAGTTCCAGTTTAAACTCCAAAGATCTTCTGCGTAAAAATTAAAAAAATTTATATGAAATATTTTAACATTTTCATGTCATATTCAGATTATTTTAGCCGTGTTTTGTTTAATGCTAAACCATGAAGCATAAAATTGTAGTTATAAATAATCTGTATTTCTATGAATAATTTTGATGATGATACAGTCAGTGGTAGAGCAAAAAGTTAACATTCCTAAATCCAGCACTTTTTGTGTCAAATGCCATTCAAAACTTACATCCAGAACATAAACAATATCCAACCTACCAAGCTTGCTCTGTCTGTCTCTATTGTCCCTAAAGTGAGATCTAACTCTTCAATCCAAGCCTGTCTCATTGATGTATGGTGTCCCACTTTTCTCCACAACAGATTAAGATCTGTCAAACTGAAGTTGAAAAGTTCCTGAAACAAAACGAAAATAGTTCACTTTGATCAAAAGTTCCAATTTTAATTCCAAAAATATGAAGCATGATTTTACTTTACTATCGACAATTATTATGACAAAATGCAAGCTTACAAGACAGCTTGCATGTAAAGTTTTAAAAATTGACAATGTTTCCATACATATGTTAATATCATATTTCAATGCATAAAGATATGTAAATTGTAATTAAATTGGCCGACCGCTAGGTTGAAGGCAACCCAAGGCTCCATCATTTTTGTTAGGCTGCTACCTATGGCGGGCAGAGAAGAGCTTCTTTTCCTGGTTTTTTATAACCTCTTACCCCCAGTTGAGCTGGTACCGATTTACCGACCTCGAACGGATAAGCAGCTGAGTTGGCCGTGAGTTTTGTAGTTGGAATTTCTGACAGAAGGTTCCGAATCCGCGCTCTCACAGTGAGTTTGATTTCAAAACACATACACCCACTCGACCCCTTGTTATATATATATATATATTTTATATATAATATATATTTATTACATTTATTATAATTAATGGACACAAAATAATTCAGATTCTTACATGATCATTGTCCAAGATTTTAAGATCCCTGGCCATTTCTGCAAATAAAATAAACTTTCTTAAGTATATATAACAAACATTAAGTTTCATTTCAGTTCGTTTCATCCAACACCAGTTGAATATCTTGAATTATGAATATCTTCCAGGAGTTTCGATCTTGCATCGCTGAGGCAAGGTCAACACCGCACAGACCAGTGTCTTCCTCCAAGATCTTTATTATGGTATAAGAGACGGTCGACCAACTAGGTGTTTCGCATCAAGCTAAACATAAAAGAACCTTGGCAGCCATCTCACTATGGCGCGTTACGTGTTCATCAAGAACAAGGCAACGACTCCTTACCACTTGTGATATTTTTCGAAAACCGTTCTACTGTTGATTTAATTAAATTAAATTCATACAATAAAAACAATCTACGGAGCCAACTAAATAAACTTAATGCAACGAGTTACTAATTTACATGCTTACAAAAAAGCAATAAAATAAAATAAAAAACACAATATTGCCGCAGAAAGCCGTAGATTCGAAGAATGTAATGAATTCTTAAGGAGGAGCTCTCAAAGTAGGTAAACTAACGAGAAGAGAGCACCTTGTTAGTTGTATGGGAACGCCATGATATATTCTGATCAATACGGAGGAGGCGAGTGAAGTTCTTTTTGCTTGGATATTGGTCATTAAAAACATTGTATAATATTTCTCGTTCAGTATTGATAAGTACATTGATATAAAAATGTGATACAAAATTCTTTAATTTTAAATACGTGCACACCTTCCTGGTCCTGTTCCAAATATTCCTTTACTGTCAAACATGCTTCATCTATTTGTGGTTCTAAATCCTGCAAAATTTAAAGTGTTGTGTTAAATTAATATATTTGGTGAACTGAACATTTTCCATACCATCATATATATATACCGGGTGTCTCAAAATAAAGTTCACCCGTTTGGTGGCTTGTACCTCAAAACCGGTAGGGCCAAAAACATTAAATTATTCTGAAAGCAACGTCCGAGGGACAAAATTAGAGTATACGATACGAAAAAGGTGGGTGCGACCACCTTTAAGCATTTCGAGTTAAAAAGGTGTTTGATTTGTCCAGAGCTAAATCAATACCGGAAGCTCTGAGGTGGGGGCATAAGAAACGTTTCAAATTAAGAAAGATGTTAAGAGTTATCAGGAGCTAAATAAATGACGAGGGCTCTAAACGGATATACAAAACATTTGCAGATAACTGAGAGTTTGAGTTAAGGGAGCTCGAGTAAAAATATTCACTGTAGAGTCTTTTACTTAATGTCTTTGAAGAACAAAAGAACAAAAATCGCAGAAAAACATCAATGATTTTGTGCCTGCAGCAATCCTTTCATTGTAATTGTACACTTTACTAGAGCGAATTATTTACATTTGACAAGAAGAAAAAGGCAATTTCAAGACATGTAATAGCAACTTAAAAAACCTTCAAGCGCAATTGGAAATACAATAATAAACCTTCCTCGTATATCTTCTTCGGTAATATTTTCCTCAAATAGTATAACTCCCTCATTAAGTCAAGTGAAAACTAAGCGAAATAAAATATGATTTATTGATGAAAGGTAATCTGATGATGCAATGAATTCGAAGTTTTAATTTGCTAAAATAATTTAGTGCCAATAAACTTTGTAAAAAAATATAAAAGCAATTGTAAAAATCTTTAACTCTGCTTTCTCCAGTGTGAAAGAACGCCGAAAGAGCAAATGACTTGATGACATGATGTGAATCAGAAGACGGTGATGCGTGAGGCGTTGCCGCAAAGAGAAGGAAAAATAAAGTTATGAATGAGAAGGCCCTTTTGCAAGGAAGAAGGATCGTCTTTGCAAGTATCATCCTAGTACCCAAAGGGGAGCTAGTGAGCATTTACAGCGGAATAATTTTCTGGATGGAATCATCCTATACAATAAGGGGATTAACTTTTAACGGCGCGTCGCTAAGATCATAGTCATTCCACCTGAGAACAATTGCAAAGGAAGCCCAGAAAGACGATAAAGGTGGATCATCCTGCCACATGATCAGTCCAGTTCTGGTACCCGAAGTCATAATATAATCCGAGTCTTCCTTGTGAAGCAAACCCAGAAAAACAATAAAGGCAGATCATCCTACCACTGCACTATGATGATCCTAGTGCAAAGACAAAATAATTCCGCTAGAATTGAATGATCTGCTTTTATAGTTTTTGTGGGTTTGCCTCACTAGGAAGACACGGATTCTATTTATTATGACGTCGCGGACTATTTTGTCTTTGCACTAGGATCATCGTAGTGGTAGGATGATCTGCTTCTATTGTTTTTCTGGATTTGCTTCACAAGGAAGACACGGATTCTATTATGACGTCGCGGATTATATTTATTTTGTCTTTGCACTAGGATTATCGTAGTGGTAGGATGATCCACCTTTATCGTCTTTCTGGGTTTCCTTTGCAATTGTTCTCATTTGGAATGACTATTATCATATTAATGACTAATGAGGCGCCGTTAAAAGTTCCAGGAATTATCCAGAAAAAATGCTTTGTAAACGCTCGGTAACATAGCCACTCGGCTGTGGTAGGATGATGCCATTGTCATTGTGATGATAACCATTCCTCCTTGCAAAAGGACCCTCTCATAACTCTATATTTCCTTCCCGTCGCGACAAGGCCTAACTCATCCCAGTCTTCTGATTGAGCATTTCATTCGTTCTTTCACACAGGAAAAAAGCAGACTATAAAGATTTCAACTTTTGTATAATCATTTTTATATATTTTTGATAAAGTTTATTGTGTTTTAACAATTTAGAGTTCAAGTTCATTGCATCATCTGTTTGCCTCTCATAGCTAATTAATATTTTATATTTAATTAATTTTTAATTTTTTCAATCTACGGTATTTTCATTAAGCTTGGAGGTTGTTTAAGTAGCTGTTTTGAAATCGCCTTTTTCTTTTTGTCAAGTTAGCTATATAAATAATCTGTTTTAGTAAAAAAGACAATTATGATAAAAGAATTTCGGCAAGCACAAAATCATCGATGATTTTCTGTACCCTTTGTTCTTCAATTAACATTAAAGACAAAAAAAATATTCTATCACTTGAACCTTTTTTATTCGAACTCTCTTAACTCAGGGGACGGAGGAGGTACTGCGAAGGGAGATAGGAGAATTGCCCTAAAATTAAATGGAAAGGGAGATTTCTCACACAAAAAGGCAATGGAAGGGAGAAAATAAGATCGATGGGAGGGAAGGGAGTAATTTCGGAATTTCATTGTGGGAAGGGAAAAATTTTGAACTTTTGGGAATGGTAAGGGAGAATTAGGTGCCGGTCTTATATGATATGTCAGGAGTACAGGTATATAAAAGCAACATGTAGAAAAGAAACATTTTCAAATGTTTCAAAGCAGATTGCAATTAGATTTCAAGTTCACAGTCAGAAAATGTCTTCATATTAATGTTTATATTCAAGAAATTGTAATTTCAAAAATGGTTTCCTTATTCTAAAAGTAAACTTCCTCTTATGCTACTTGCAGAGGATATTTTGACAATGAGGAAAACATCACGGACGCACTGTCGCATGGCAACTAGTCGGAGCAATGTTGAAGAAAACAAAGGAACATTTTGTGCCACACCCAAACCGCATCTAATTTTCTTTGTTATTTAATGAGTAAGGATTCCTAAGATCAAACTTTGTAAGTGTGATCCAGAAAGTTGATCACTTTTCTGTACTCTGGATATCTTCATCCATTTAAAAACCGCCAGAAGAAACTTTAAAGAAACTTTTTCGGACTTAAACACTTTCACTTAAGAACCTGGAAGTGTCTTAACTATCATTGTCAAAATCTCATAAAAATACGTTGATTATAGCATTCATCATGTTTGTTTTTACTTACATCTGAATGAAAATACCCAAACTGACGATCAAGCATCAAATTGCTATGCATATTGTTAAAAGTTTGGTTTAATTGCCTAATTTCAAACTTTCTCCCTTCCCACAATGAAATTGTGAAATTTCTCCCTTCCCTCCCATCGAATTTATTTTCTCCCCTCCATTGTCTTTTGTGTGAGAAATCTCCCTTCCCTCTCAATTTTAGGGCAATTCTCCCATTTCCCTTCGCCAGTTCTTCCCGCTGCCCTGAGTCAAGAGAGTGTGTAGAACGCCTTATTTTCTTATTCTGATTCTTCATGTTAGTTTTTACTTACATCTAAATGAAAATATTCAAACTGACGATGAATCATCAAATTGTTATGCAGATTGTTAAAAGTTTCATTTGGAGTGTGTAGAACGCCGTATTTTCTTATTCTGAAGCAATTAACAGAATCATTTGATTTCAGGGTTTCCAATTTTATTTTAGATGTAGTGACTTTAACGTAAACATACACTTCATGACATTACATTTCATAGCACTGAGATATCCATGCATTTCATAGCGTGACTTGACAACATGGCTACATACACTTTATATTTTTCTTTTGTCGTTTTGTCAACTCACTCTTGGGCATGTATGTACACCAATCAAACATCGAAAAGATCAAAACATCTCCAGCAGCAAAAGAGTGCCAACCATCATCTTCTGAAATTTATAGAAACTAATTTATGCGTAAATTATTGATCTATTTATTATCACCAGACGATTATTTCGATTACAACATGACAAATAAAATGAATAATTAAAAATCATTTTATTATTGCGTTGAGCCTTGACTTGAGCCTTAAAAAACAGCTGGTTGGAAATTAAAGTAAAGTAAGGGGCCGGCTCAATTCAGCAATTAGGTTTTCGCAAAACGTTTCAGATTTATTGTTTCCAGTTCACATTGCTTAATTTTACCTAGAAATTATTTAATTTTCTGAAGCGGAAATTAACGGAAAGTAGCGTGCGATTATAAGCGGAAATTATCAAATACAATTTACTCACACATTTTGCAGTTTTAACCTGTCCGTATACTGTGCAAAGTTTTACTCAAAAGTAACAGCGATGTTTCACACTGTTTAACTGCGTACGCGTTGGAAATTATGGTTAATTATCCTTAAGTAATAACGATGTTTTACATTGTTTTACTGAGTGCGCACTTATAATTTTCTGAAGATCTTTATAAGCGGAAATTAGCGTGCGATTAAAAGCCGAAATTAGCACGCGTTTATAAGCGGAAATTCACTATTTTGTATTTTTTCATGGTCGAAAAACCTGTCCGGATAAAAGCTCGTGCGTTGATAAATGTTTTATGGAGAACGTTGAATTTTGTTTTGCAGCTTATTTGTTGACAATGGGTTGAAAAGTTTCAGTATTGATGAAGCATGCGGAAGATTGCCAAAAAAATTAATAAAATGAGAAAACCTACTATATAGCAAGGTTTACTCTTTGTTTTTTCTACTTGCCAAATAAGTGAAAATATGGCCGTTCATAACCGCGCTACAAAAACCTTGGGGTACACCACACGGAATTTTATTCTTGCTCAGTTGACTTTGCGGAATCGTTTGCGACTTTCCATGTTTTAGATATTCCATATCTATGAAATGAAAAGGCAAGTAGAAACCTCTCAAGCGGAACCATATAAAAGCATGAAAGAAACTACAGCGTATGTTTTAAGTTTGCTGGTGCCAAAGACATTTCAAATTAAAAACACTTTACCAGGTGCCAATGCAGGCCAGCTCGTTTCACATATAAAACATAAAAATTCTCCTCAGCAAATCGAGCCAGCCCCGCCTCGTGTAAAAGGCCCTAAAAGCCATTCGCAAAAGAAACTCAAGAAACTAAAACACCAATCCTGTAGCTATGCTATATGTCAGTTTGGTTGAATAAGGGTCAATAAGAATTTCTTTCAAAATGTTGAATCTTTTCAACGCTTTGTCGTTCTGAAAGATGAATGTTCTATTTCGGATTATTGAACTTTCAAGAAAGCTTAACTGGTATTCTTAAGTATTCACAAGATATTTTTCCAATTTTCTATTTGTTCCAACTTTCTTTGCAGTGGTGAGTGGTGGTGGCATCAGGATTCATCCAGCGAAGGGAATGGGCTTATCCGGCAGGAAGCTGGAAGTTGCTAGCAACATGCTTTGCATTTGGTGATCAAACCTTCCCATTGTGGAAGGTTTCTAGCCGCCTCCTCAAGCACCACTACTGACCCCCCCCCCCCCCACTGACGACCGATTCAACGTTAAATTGTATTCCCATTAGAATTGACAGGCTCGACAAACTCCTTAAAAATAAAGAGTTAAAATTCAAAATTCTGATACATGTTCATCTTAGGATTTTATACATTGGCATAAAATTATGGCAGACAAATGGGAAGCACAATCAATCCAGTTTAAGTTGAATATAAATAAAAATAATAACACCAAAAATTTTTGCGAAACTTACCAGCAGCGGTGGTGCTTGATCTAAGTTTCTTGCGAAGATAAAGTGCATTTCTTTCTTTGCTTTTTCACTCTCGTGTTTAGACTCTCGCGATAGACAGGTGCTTTCGTACCGTTGCAATCAATAAGTGATGAAACGACTGCAGCAACTAAACATAAAACATACAAATATTTAGGTATGATGTAATGAAGTGACGCAAAACAACACCAGCCTTTCTACTCAGTGGCAACTTTCCAGGTTTTTTTATGCAAATCTTTGTAAAAACGATTCTGAGCATAAAACATTTCAAAAAGCGGGCGCGAGACTTTTCACCCGATTGCAATACGATGGAAATTCTTAATTTGTTCAACTTATTTTAAACTGGTGACCAAGTTGCCATTAATTTCAGAAATTTCTACAACCACCTAAAACCTCTGGCTCGTGTGTTTGTGAAGTATTCGCTCAAAAGTATGAGACCATTTGCAAAACCGTAGATTTTAACATTGTTTTCATTTCCTGTTTTCATTTCAGTTGTATTTCATGAATTTCTTAATTATATTCCCTGGTTCCTTGGTTCCTCGGTTCTGAGTTCCAGTTCTTGGTGTGTCTTGTGTTGATAAACAGGTACAAATATATGTTAACGAAAGTATTATGTTGTATCAACCAAATTAGTAATTAGTGGCAATCAAATTAGAATTGGTAATTAATAAGAATGAAAATTAAAAATAGAAATAGAAATTTTCTTATCTACTGATCTTTTTTATAATATTTTTGTCTGGATTGGAGCGCCATATTTACGAAACATCTTTTCCTAGATTCAAAATGTATGATCAGTTTCAACAGACACAATATGAGCTAATTCGTCTGAGCAAAAACATTTTTGAAAGCTTTGAAAATAAAATATAAGCTGGTAAACAACAACATTGCGATTGAAATGTTTGAAAGTAGAGATTTGCGATTGGAATGAATACATTTCACACCTTTAGGCGCACTCAATCAAATCAAAACAAACACAAGACAAAACGCAAAACGTTGTTGATTTGCTTCTTGTAATTTGGCTGGCTGCGTTGAAGGGTACGGTGTAAAATACATTCCTTTGACCACTTTGACCAATCATTTTGCTACGTTCAGATCTCAATCTTTTGAATTGATTCAAAAACTTAAAAAAAATTGGAATTCCACAGGGTTCCTGGTTGGGCCTCTTTTTATTTCTAAATCTATAATTAACGACTTACCACAAGCAGCTAAAAATTGTGCCGTGTTCATGGGTAGTTAGACGCCGCAGGTGTACTTACATTGCCTTTACATTTTGCTATTTCTTTGAAAACTGACGTCTGTTTTCTGTTTCCTTATCCTGCAACAATCGCATTTTTAGTTTTAATGTGTTAATTAATGTTTTAATGTGATTTTTTTTAATGACTGCTACTTAAGTAAGACTAAAAATGCGATTGTTGCAGGATAGGAAACAGAAAACAAACAGATTTCATTTTTCAAAGAAATAGCAAAATGGAAAGGCAATGTAAGTACACCTGCGGCGTCTAACTGCTCATGCCGTATCTATGTTTGCTGATGATACAAGCCTGAGTTTAAAGTCAAAATACATTTATCTATTGAATAGGGCTATCAATGATGACTTACAATGTCTCGACAAATGAATACAAATGAACTCTCTTTGAATGCATTATTAAAATATTATTCATAGTCATTCGTTGACTATTTGGTTTTTCAAAAATTTCGTGTAGGTAGTTAAAAATATTAATAGAAAGTGGCTATTTCTTCGTTTGAGAAAAGGAATGGCACTTTTTGCTCATTGGAAGGTATGTCATAAAATTTTGGGTAGAATTTTGTAATAATGTGAAGGAATTTTTTTATTTCGGCTGTATAAGTATTGTACAGGGTAAAATGATCAATGAAATAACAGACGGACTCTTGAATGATGAATCACGAAAATAAAAGCTTATGACCATAGCAAAAATGAAAAGGGGGTAGAGTTTTATCGAAAATTAATGATTACTAAAATTTTGAAAGGACGCTGCGGAGGAGCGTGAGTGTTACAGGGTAGTATGAAGTGGGTACACAGATAACACAAGATAGTAATTTGATTGCAAGAAACCACTCACGAGAAACTGTAATAACCTTTTCTATAAAATTAAGAATCTCTACCAGAAAGGATTATTCGCAGTAAGAAACATTTTCAGTGACTATGTTGACTAAGACGGAACACGGAACAGATATGTAAACGAGGTCTAAATTATGTCCATGTAATGAGACATAGAGCCTGGGTAGGGGTTTTCAATCAGTACCGTCAGATCACCGGGGGCTGTAGCCCTCAAATAATTTCAAGAACAACGGTTTAAAACAATTGACAAATTAAACATTTGATCTGAGAACAATAAGCCCCCAATCTGAAACAGATTCCGACGGCAGTGTTAATGAATTATGGTAAATTACACAAATTTGATTTTATGGAAAATTGAGAAACTCTGTAAGAAACTTTTACTGAGCGGACTGTCCTCAAAATTAGAAACCCTTTAACAATAACAAAGCCCAAAACCAAGTTTCTTATAAAAAGCAGCTGCAAAACAAAAGCGGCTGCATAACAAAATGAATTTCACGAGAGCAGACGTATATCGAATACAGCATTCACCATTTCATTTCATTTCATTTCATTTCATTTCATTTCATTTCATTTCATTTCATTTCATTTCATTTCATTTCATTTCA